>PVIC010030399.1:11019-22030 GCA_004025085.1 Thryonomys swinderianus
TAGGATAGATGAAAGAATTAAATTAGATGCACCTTAATTTTTAATGTTCTTATATATTTTACTGTAGGTGTATTTCTACATGTTTTGGCGGACACACTTGGCAGTATTGGTGTGATCGTGTCTACAATTCTGATAGAGCAGTTCGGGTGGTTTGTTGCCGATCCCCTCTGTTCTCTTTTTATTGCTGTATTAATATTTCTCAGTGTTATCCCACTGATTAAAGATGCTTGTCAAGTTCTACTTCTAAGACTGCCACCAGAACATGAGAAAGAACTACACATTGCTTTAGAAAAGGTATTGTATGAAATTTTTTCACCACCTTTTTTCATTAAAAATGGCATTCAAAATTAAGTTGATTTCACAGGAGAAATGCAAAATATGAATGAAGAAAATGCAATTTCACTTAAAAGACATAATAGAGGGACTGGCTAAATGAAGAAAGATACTTTCCTAGGTGGAAATGCTGTATCGTGAAAATGTTCATCTTTTTTTCTGAATCTCAATTCAGTTGCCTCTTATTGGAATTTGTTTTTCTTTTGAAGGGTAGATAATCCAGTATTATTTGGAACTGATTTGTGAAGAGTTAGCAAAAAGGTAGAATAAACAAAAAGGTAGCCATAAATGTATAGAATAAATTAGTGAGATCCTGTTTTACATTTTTAAAGTTGTAGAATTAACATACAAAGCTAACATTTTGGCCCTTCCACAAGAATAAACACATATATCAATACTTTTTTAAATGATAGTTTCCAGGACCTGCTGGCACACAGCTATAATCCCAGCTAGGGAGCTGAGGCAAGAGAATCACAAATTCATTGCTAGACTTGGAAATTTAGGGAAACCCTGTCTCAAAATAAAATTTCTTGTTTTTTTCTTTGTTTTGTTGTTGTTATTGTTGTTTTTGAGACAGGATCTTACTTTACAGTTCAAGCTGGCCCTGAAGCTCACTATGTAGCCCAGGTAAGCCTCGAACTCAGCAATCCCCCTGCCTCTGCCTCCCGAGTCCTGGGATTATAGGCGTGAGCCACCACACCCAGCATTGTGGTATATGGTACTGACTGCTGGTGGGCATGTGTCACCACGCCTGGCATTGTTGTATGTCTTACCAAGGATCAAACATAGGATTTTGAGCTTGCTAGGCAGGCACCAGAACCACTGAGCTAAATCTCTTGGCCCAATCGAAATAAAATTTTTAAAAGGACCAGAATGTAGCTCAGTGGTAGAGTACCCATAGGATTCAATCCCCAGTACCATAAAATAGTTTGTTCAATCTGGGGATTTAACTCAAGTGGTACCTCACTTACCTTGAAAGCACCCAAGTTCCCCCTGGGGAAGGGCGCAAGTTCGATCCCTAGAACCGCAAAAAAAAAAAAAAAAAGTAGTTTGTGCATAAATGGCAGGGGGAGGGGAGCAGACCTAGGAATTAATTATACAGCATAGATGACATTTCAGATTAGCAATAAAGAGTTTTCTAGGCCAGGCATAGTGGTGCATACCACCCAGCCCTGGGCAGGCTGAGGCAGGAGGATTGCCATGAGTGCGACCCAGCCTGCACTATTCAGCAAGAGTCTGTCTCAAAAAACCAAAAGCCAGGTCCAGGGATTTAGCTCAGTGGTTCCCGCATCTACTTAGCGCAAGGTCCCAAGTTAGATCTCCAGTACCACATACCACAGTGCTGGGCATGGTGGCTCATGCCTATAATACCAGCACTCAGAGGCAGAAGGAGGAGGATTGCTGTGAGTTCAAGACCAGCCTGGGCTACATAGTGAGCTCAGGGCCAACCTGAACTACAAAGTGAGACCTGGTCTCAAAAAACTAAAAAAACAGGGGCCGGAGGGTTAGCTCGGTGGTTCTGGCGCCTGCCTCACAAGCGCAAGGTCCTGAGTTTGATCCCTGGTTATCACATACAATGCTGAGTGTGGAGACTCACTCCCACCACCCATCAATGCCACATACCACAGTGCCGGGCGTGGTGGCTCATGCCTGTAATCCCAGCACTCGGGAGGCAGAGGCAGGAGGATTGCTGAGTTCCAGGCTTGCCTGGGCTACATAGTGAGCTCAGAGCCAGCCTGAACAACAAAGCGAGACCCTGTCTCAAAGAAAAAACAACAAAAACAAAAAGCCAAATCAGAACAAAAGTGTTCACCTAATCAACTGGCTTATCACACTTCCATTTGGTGGAAACAAGAGGATGCAGTGCTTCCTTTCCTGCTGCTCCCAGTCTTTTCCAGAGTAGGCAGTGCAGGCAGTTCAGGGAGAAAAAAAACCCTAAATACAGGAAGCTGGATGGAGCCTGGAGTCCTGACCCTCCCTCACCAGTGTCCTAGCAGGGTATAAGCATAGCCTGGAGCCCACGGTGGGCCACCTGCTATGCGCCTGCAACTGCCTGGCTGCACTTAGGAGTGAGGTAGAGTGGAGACCTGAACACCTGGCCTGCACATGAGCAGCTGCAGCCCCTGGAGCCCATTAGACATCAGACCTCCCCAATCAATACCTGCATTTAACAGGATCATCAGACACGGCTCAGCTGCTTGTGTGCGTGTGCTCAAGATCTTTGCAGAGGAGAAACTGAGGCTCAAGCCACAGGCTAATCAGTCCCTCCATTTGGATTTCAGATCTAGGCTCTTCACTGCTGCACTGTACAGGCTGCATCAGGCTTCAGGACTCAGCGGTAGCTGACTAGGACCTTGATCACCTGGACTTCAGAGTCTTTGACCTTACACTGTTCTGCCTGTTCTCTTTTTGAGAACCAGAGGGAGTGATTACTATTTGGAGCTCCATGACCTTTAAGACTTAAAAAATACTATACAGTTATCACTAGAGGCTTTATAATGTTGCAGACGTGAATTCTACAGCCCATGTTGTCAGTATAGTAAGTCCCCTACTTAGGAATGATTCATTCATTAGTCTGACCAGACCTTTGACACAGATATACAATATAAAGCATTAAAAAAACAAATATAAACAAAAATACTATAAATAAAACTATTTCTGTAGTCAAACAGGAGCTGTTCCCATGATTTGTTCATATCTACAAATGTCTGTAATGCAGGGTCTGTTCATGCCTGAAACAGTGAGACTGTCAGTGTTAGAGAACTGGGGTTCGTCTGCTCATCAGTATTGAGCTTTGTTACACCCGAGGGCAGTGACCCCAAGTGGATTAGTCCCAGTGGGATTCACTTGGAGCCTGTGAGCCTCTCTTCTCCTCCAGCCTCCTACCTCAGATTCCCTCCTCCTTGTCAGCCTTGTACAGTCCTCTTTCTTTCCACCCTCCTTCTCAGGCATCCTCCAACCAGGCCCTTTTATTTTCTTTTCTTGTCCACCTCAGATGTCTTACTAAGGAGAGAACAATATAGTCAAACTTTAGTTTGGATTAGCATATACTTTGGTATATGTGCTGCCGAAGCAAGCACAAGCATGTCCTTTAAACAGACATTAATGTGCCAGTCACATAATTGAATGTGTAGTTATCATGAGATAGAATCTTCATTTTTTAGCTGATGGATTACTATTTTTTTTTCCCCTGGTACTGGAAATCAAACTCAGGACCTTGCATTTGCCAGGCATGTGTAGCACCCCTGAGCTACATCCCCAGCCAATAACTCATTATTGTAAGGCCATAAGCCTTGATCTAAATATGTAATGTTTGACTAAAAAGAAAGACAATGGTATGTCATATGTTTCCAACAGGTTAAGTATGTAAATGACAAAAAAAATTACAAAACTATTAAAGTACAGTGGACCTCTGACTTAACTCAGTTTGTTTACAAGGGCTGATTATGACTCAGTTTGATCATTTGAAGGTTTAGGCTCCTCTGTAGCTTCAAAGTCTCTCTCTTGCATACAGGCAAATCTCAGAGTCCTTAGAGAGGACTTCTCATTCCCACACAGGAAAGAATATTATAATGTTCCTTCTAGAACTTTTTAAGTGTTAAGTCTGTATCTGAGACTATCTGGAAGCACAAGTGACTGGCATTCAGGTTGTAAAATTCCCAAGGTGTTTGTACGCCAGGCCAGTCTTAACTTGAAGGTCCACTGTAGAAGAATATTGTTATAATTACAGAAATAAGGAAAGTCTTTGTTTTTATTTTTCGTTGTTTGTTTATTTGAGACAGGGTCTCACCTTGTAGTTCAGGCTGGCTCTGAGCTCACTGTGTAGCCCAGGCAAGCCTCAAACTCAGCAATCCTCCTGCCTCTGCCTCCTGAATGCTGGGATTACAGGCGTGAGCCACCACGCCCAGCATTGTGGGGTGTGGTACTGATTGCTGGTGGATGTGAGTCACCACACCCAATATCATATCATTGTACGTGGTTACTGGGATCAAACCAGGGACCTTGCACTTGCTAGGCAGGCAGTGGAACCACTGAGCTAAATCTCCAGCCCAGAAAGTCTTTGTTTTTTGTTTTGTTTTGTTTTAGTGTTTTGGAATAGGGTCTCATTTTGTAGTTCAGGCTGGCCCTGAACTCACTATGTAGCCCAGGCTGGCCTCAAATTCAGCAGTCCTCCTGCCTCTGCTTCCCAAGTACTGGGATTACAGGCATGAACCATCACGTCTGGCACTGTGGTATGTGTTTACCAGGGATCGAACTCAGAACCTTGTGCTGACATCAGAACCACTGAGCGAAATCCCTAGCCCTTTTTTGTTTATTTTTGTTGGGAGGGGTTTTTGTTTTTTTTGTTGTTTTTTTTTTTTTTTTTTTGAGAATGGGCCTCCCTCACTTTGTAGTTCAGGTTGGCTTTGAACTCATTAGGTAGCCCAGGCTGGCTTCAAGTTTAAGGTAATACTCCTGCCTCAGCCTCTTAGATACTAGGATTAGAGACACGTGCCACCACACCTACATAAAGAGACCCCCGTCTCAGGTAGGTAGGTAAGTAGGTAGATAGATACATAGACAGGCAGGCAGACACACACATACACAAGTACAGAATAGAATATTTTAACCATGTGGTTTGCCATATCAAAGTAATTGGGAATGAGTAATATGGAATAAAATGTTGCCCATAAAGTATGTTTCTAGAATTGAATATAAAGCTAGGTATGATTTTTTAAAATAAAAATAAAAGGGAAAGATCAACAATAAATATAGTCACTATATACTACAAACATGTACTAGTAAAATTTTAAACTAATCTTAGAAAAGGAAATGTTACCATTGTGAATTTTTTCTTTTTTGTATTCTAGAAATCAGACCCACGTCCTGTGTATTCTAAACATGTACTTTATCATTTGGCCACACCCCAATCCCAGCTGCAGCATCATGACTATTTATAGCATCTTAATTTATTTTCATAAATAAAATTAGAGAAGTTTTCTTACCTTCTTACCTAATTAGTGAATATTACTCTTTGGCTTTTGGAAGTATACTGCTAGAGATTGAACCCAGAGTCTTTACACAGAACTACATCTACAACCTTTTTTACTTTTCTAAGACAGTTTCACCAAGTTGCTTAGGCTGGGCTGAAATTTGCAACCTTTCTGCCTTGGGCTTGCAAGGTGCTAGGATTACAGGAGTGTACCATCATACCTCCTTTTTTTTTGACATTGGGTCTCACTTTGTAGTTCAGGCTGGCCCTGAACTCATTATGTAGCCCAGGCAAGCCTTGAACTCACAGCAATACTCTTGCCTCTGCCTCCCGAGTGCTGGGATGGCAGGCATGAGCCACCACGCCCAGCACTGTGGTATGTGGTTACTGGGATCAAATTTGGGACCTTGCACTTGCAAGGCAACACAGGAACCATTGGCTAAATCCCTGTCCCACTTACTTGTAAATTTTTTTTTTTTTTTTTTTGAGACAGGGTCTCGCTTTGTAGTTCATTCAGGCTGGGCCTGAGCTCCCTGTGTAGCCTAGGCAAGCCTCAAACTCAGCAATCCTCCTGCCTCTGCCTTCCAAGTGCTGGGATTACAGGCGTGAGCCACAACGCCTGGTTTACTTTTTAATTTTGAGACAGGGTCTCACTACATTACTTAACCTTTCCATTTTCCTGCCTCAGCCTCCCAAGAAGCTGGAATTACAGGTGTGTGCCACTGCACACTTAATAATGTAGTGTTATATTGCACAGGTAGCCAGTAATTTAACTGATCCTCTATTTTGGAACATGGAGGGTATCTTCTGACTGGTACTGCATGTGTGACTGCATGTAAAGGAATCCATGCCGTATCTAGGTCATGTTTATGCATATCATGGGTTATGTCAGTGAAAGACACCTTTACTGAAGTTTGCTGATGCTCTCCTGTTGCTTCTCAATTCTTACTTTTTTTCCTTTTTATTTTGAGCCTAATGATTCCTAGGCCGAAGAAGGTGTGTATACTACAGAGCATCCCCATTATGTTAAGAAAATTCGCCTGCAAGAACATTTATATCACTTCTTTTATTTGACAGATACAGAAAATTGAAGGATTAATATCATATCGAGACCCTCATTTTTGGCGTCATTCTGCCAGTATTGTGGCAGGAACAATTCATATACAGGTAACATCTGATGTGCTGGAACAAAGAATAGTACAGCAGGTAATAATCATTGTTTTTATAATTTCACTTAATAATAATTTATATGTAAATTACAGATTTATACAGATCATTTTTTAGCTCAATAGTTATTTACATTTTAAAAACATTCTTTTAGAGTTGGGCATGGTGGGACACAGCACTAGGGAGGCTGAGACAAGAGAATCACTGCAAGTTCAAGGACAGCCTTTGTTACATAGTGAGTTCAAGGCCAACTGGAAAACTAACAAAATCTTCCAGTCCCCCAAAGGGTAATACAATTTATTTTTTACATTTAGATTTATTTTATATCCAAAAATGGTTATAATCAAGTTTGAGTTAATTAAAAAAAAAAAATCATTTGTGGGGCCGGAGGGTTAGCTCAGTGGTTCTGGCGCCTGCCTCGCAAGCTCAAGGTCCTGAGTACAATCCCAGTAACCACATACAGCGCTGGGCGTGGTGACTCACGCCCACCAGAAATCAACACCATACCACAATGCCGGGCATGGTGGCTCACGCCTGTAATCCCAGCACTCGGGAGGCAGAGTCCGGAGGATTGCTGAGTTCGCTGCAGCTTGCCTGGGCACCATAGTGAGCTCAGGGCCAGCCTGAACTACAAAGCGAGACCCTGTCTCAAAAAGCAAAAAAAAAAAAAAATCATTTGTGGTTAATTTTGGTTTCCAATAGATTACAAAGAAAGTTATTGTAAACATATCTAAATTTATGATAACCAAGTTGTCAGAGTAGATGCCATATTTGTATATTTAAGTCAAAACAGTTCTGTAAGCCTACCATCATAGCACATGTCTATAATCCTAGCACTCTGGGTGGTTAAAGCAGGAAGAATGCAAATTAGAGCCCAGGGGCCCAGGGATTTATCTCAGTGATCCAGTGCCTGCCTCACAAGCACAAGGTCAAGAGTTTGATCCCCAGTACCAAAAAAAAAATGAAAAAAACAAAATGAAACAAGTTAGAGCCCAACCTGGGCAGTTAAGCAGTTTAGCAAGACCTTGTCTTAAAAGTAGAATTAACATAGAAAAGAGCTGAGGAGGTAGCTCAGTGCAGAGGCCCTGTGTTCAATCTCTGCACACAAAAAAGTCTAAATGTGCCAAAAAGGAAACCATCGATGTTTTTCTCCTTCTCTACTTTAATGTCAGGCAGGGCTGATCTCAGTGCAGTGGTGCTCCCTGCTAATTGATCTGCCAGTTATAGATGTCTACTTCTTTCTCTGCTCCCACTGCTGCACTTACAGCCTAAGATATTCAGGTCGGTAATTTCATGACCTTCCTAGAGACCTTGTACCATTTTGACTAAATATTACTGTGAGGCTTTATCTTAGACTATCCTTAGCTACAATAATATGATATTAATTATTTAAGACATGTACTAAATCCATTACTGTAAATGCTCTAAAATGTTTCGTTTTTATAACAGGTTACAGGAATCCTCAAAGATGCTGGAGTAAACAATTTAACAATTCAAGTAGAGAAAGAGGCGTATTTTCAACATATGTCTGGCCTAAGTACTGGTTTTCATGATGTTTTGGCTATGACAAAACAAATGGAGTCTATGAAATACTGCAGAGATGGGACTTACATCATGTGAAGTAACTCAGGAACACCCCTGACCTGCCAGCAAGGAAGACTGAATAACTCCATGTTTATAATGGTGCCCAAAGGACAAAAATTGCACACAATTGTATAAAACCTTTTAAAGCTCACTACTATTTGGAGATTGGATCAAGGAATCTTTCTTAAAGAAAATTTAAATACAGAATAAAACATTATTGATATAAGAAAAATAGCTACCACATTTCAGTTATGTGTATGAAAGGAATCATAACATTGAGTGAACATGATATACCACATCATCTTCAAAATGGACACAGTAATGGATTCTAATGAAGAGCAAAATCACTTGGGTTTACTACTCTTGGAAAGCATCTCCACTGTAAATAAGTATGTACATGTTTATTACAGAGACCCAAAAGAAAAGTTTTTAGTCAATTTTTTGCATACCCTGCAAATAAAATAGGAATTAAAAACTATATTTATGGATTTTCTGTATATAAACCTGGTTTTTAATTATAATTTAAGCCCATTAAGCAAACTCTTAACTTGCCACGTCAAATGTAAACTAAATTATTTAGAAGAAACTGCAACCACTGATTTGACATAAGCAGTGAAAACAGGAAAGTGTAACATTACAGTTTTGAAGTATTACAAGACCAACCACTCTGTAAAATAAATTTTTTTACTTTTGGTAATTTCTGCAAATGAATAATTAATTTATTAGGGTTAAGAACTTACACTAAGTTGTGTCTGTGTTATTCTTTTATTCACTTGTCTTCTCCCTCCCATGCAGAGTGCCCCATCTCTTGTTACACATCGGCATTCATGCTGCCATCCAGCAGGCACCGGGCCATCAGTTTCATCACATGGCACCTCCTTACACCATGAGAGAGCAGACTGAAGCATTAATTAACTGTTCATACAGAGCTGAACACTTTGCCTATGCAGATAACTTTATTCTAATTTCTGGAAGATGCTCAGGCTGGCTCTGAGCTCACTATGTAGCCCAGGCAAGCCTCGAATTCAGCAATCCTCCTGACTCTGCCTCCTGAATGCTGGGATTATAGGCTTGAGCCACCACGCCTGGCACTGTGGGGTGTGGTATTGATGGTTTGTGGGCATGAGTCACCATGCCCAACATTGTATGTGGTTTCCAGGGATTGAACTCAGGACCTTGCGCTTGCGAGGCAGACGCCGGAACCGCTGAGCTAACCCTCTGGCCCAATGCTGATATATTTTTAAAATTCAAAGAACAGCTTTATCAGAGTGGTTTTTTTTAAAATCAAGGTTTAATATATAAAACTTGGGCAATGAAATTAAAATACCCTACAATTACTTTCTTTTGGGGGGAGATACAGGGTCTCACTTTGTAGTTCAGGCTGGCCCAGAGTTTACTATGTAGCTCAGGCAATCCTAGAACTCTGCAATCCTCCTGCCTCTGCCTCCTGAGTACTGGGATTACAGGCATGATCTACCACACGTGTCACTATGGTATGTGCTACTGATTGCTGATGAGTTTGAGTCACCACACCCGATATTGTTATATGTGGTTACCAGGGATTGAACCCAGGGTCCTTGGGCTTGGGAGGCAGGTGCTGGAGCCACTGAGCTAAATCTCCAGCCCCTTAGAATTACTTTCAATAGTAATGCCTAGTTTATATCTCCATTTCCTATTTTAACTGCATAGTATAAAAAGGCTTTATGGTCTATAGATACAGTATGTAATATTGTCCAGAAGAAACTTTTATTATCCATTTATAAGCCTTTGAATATTTTCATTATAATTGGAATTTTGCTAAGTAGGGAGAATTTAGTATGGGTACTGTTTTCTTATCTATACCATAATGACATGCATATGGTAAATCATATTTAATATGTGAAAAGTTTTAGAAATTGGTTATTTTGATATTTCTTATCTTCTCTGCACATTTTTTGGTCCAGAATCTTCAGCACACATTAAAATTCTCAAGTGGTGGGAAAATCAGAATTATATTAGCAGAATTATATTCTTTATATATTATATCAGCAGAATTATATTCTTTTTTCTTTTTGGTTCTTCTGTATTTTTGACAAGGTCTGCTGTACATATTCAAATTGTGATGCAATTTATGTGCACTTAAAATATTTAAGCACATGTTTAGGTAGAATAATCCTAAATCTTTTCCCAGCCAGGTATAGTGGCACACACCTGTAATCCCAGCACTAAGGAGGCTGAGGTGGGAGGATCACTACAAGTTCAAGGCCAGCCTAAACTACAATGGTGAGTTCAGTGTCACCCTGAACCACTTAGACACTCTCAAAAAAATAAAACCCAAAATTGTCAGTTCCTTCATAAGGCACAAAGACATCAAAAAAATCAAGTTATTGTGATTGTTATCAGTTAAAATTGAGAGTAGGGGCTTCAGGTTAAGGCAGCAGTGGAAGTGGGGAAGGTCCAGTATTAAAAGCACCAAGTTACCAGTAAAGCACAGGCAAACTGTGGCATTAGGCAAATCAGGGTCTTCAGCACTCTTTCCCTCAGTCATAAAGTCAATAAAATCCCGAATCTAGAGAGTTTGGGAACAAAAAGAATAACTGAAAGTTGAAAAGGCCAAGGCTGCATTAATCCTGAAATAATAACCTATACAAAATCCAGTTTATTAATACATTTGTCCCAGGAAAGGGCAACCAGGGCCAGAGCTCGGGCTCAGCGGTAGAGCACCTGCCTGGCCAAGGAAAGGACCTAGGGGATAGTTGCTGTCTACCAGATTCTCTGTTGTGTTCTGTTACTATTATTACTAGTTAAGGAGCTCATAACTTCTACTTAAACCATCTTTATTTATTTGTTTTTCTGGTACCAGAAATCAAACTCAGGATGTCCTGCTTGCCAGACAGGTGTAGTATCACTAAACTACATCCCTGGCTCTGAACTTGATCTTTTATTATTTGTTTCTTGTTCCTTTAACATACTACC
>PVIC010030400.1:0-21925 GCA_004025085.1 Thryonomys swinderianus
CTGCTATGCTAACTTTTCATAGTGCTCTCAAAAGAACAGAGCTGGAGTGCCAATTGGTATGGGGTGAGGAAAGGAGGGAGGAGGGAACAGGCTGGCGAGAGGCCCCACAAGGTGTCTGGGAGAGGATGGAGACATATAGCAAGAATACCACATGGTAAGTGGTCATTTACTCAAGAATCTCCATGTGCACACGCTTTGGGACTGCTGTTTTAGTTCCTCAAGGGGCTTCTACCCCAGGAGAGGAACATGATATGCTTCAAGAGGCAGGAACAGACTGGCTGGAGGCAGGTGACATGGCAATTCCTGGGAGGCACAACACAATGTCTCACCATCTGAGGGAGGACATACTTGACCAGGCAGCCAGAAAGTAAACCAGGATTGTGCAGGACACAGCACAGGATGCAAGAGTTATTTCAAAAAAGTACTGGTTTCAAATTAGAACAGAAGCTATAGAAGCTGAATTTCAAATAGTTCCAGGTGTTCAGATTTTTACAAGATACATGTTTAAGTAGCAAGGGTTAGAGTGCCATCATGCCTGCTCCAGACTTAGAAACAGCTCAGGAGCTGGGGATTTACCTCAAGTGGTACTGCACCTACCTTGGAAGCATAAGGGCCCAAGTTCGATCCCCAGTACTGCAAAAAGAAAAAAAAAAAAGAAAAAGAAGAAATAGCTCAGCAGGAAGCTATTTACACATGTGCACATCAATACAGCCACAAGGTGGTGGACAATCACTAATCAGTGTCCTACTCTCAACTTTTCTGTATATTTGAGGTTTTTTAACACTAAAAAAAGCTAGAGGATGGTTTTCTTTTTTCTTTTTTTTGCGGTACTGGGGATCAAACTCCAGCCCTTGTGCATCCAAGGTTGGCGCGGTACCACTTGAGCTAAATCCCCAGCCCTAAAAAAAAAAAAAGCTAGAGGAATTTACTTTTTAATTGCACAGGATTGGGTGGGAAAAGCACTCAGAATCACAAAATTTTTGCAACATTCTGAATGACAAGGTGGAGCTATCAAATAGGCAGCTGTGAATGTGATGCAGATGCAGAAGTCATCTAAATGCAGGTACTAGCAGCACTCAAAAAATGGAGGCAGAGAGGTGAGGAGAAAAGAGATGTCAGGAAAAGTACACCTGGGGTAACAGGAAGTAAATGAAAGGTAAAACAGTAAAGAAAACTTAGTGGGCTCAGTGGCATATCCCTGTATTCTAGCTACTTAGGATGCTGAGACAGGAGGATTCCAAATTCAAACCCAACCCAAGCAACTTCATGAGCTCTTCTCTCTCAAAAAAAGGCTAGGGATATAAGCTCAGTGGTAAACCATCCCTTAGCTCCCCAGTACACAATAACAAATTACTTTTGAAAAAGCCTGGTGTGGTTGTGCGTGTCTATAATCCTAGCACTCAGCAATTTGAGGCCAGCTTTGGCTACATAGTGGTACCTTGTCCCCAGAAATAAACTAAATAAAAAGGGTTGGGGATGTAGCTCAATGTACTTGCCTATCTTCAGTTCCCAGTACTGTAGAGGGTTGGGGAAGAACATATAGGGAGTGGGGAGAGAGAGGCAACCTTGCTACAGTCACATCTAATGGACCCCAGGGAAGCAGGTTTCCATTAAGGTCGTATGGTCAACTACATTATATACAGCTGACAGGTCTAGAGGACAAGGACTAGAATATGTCAGCAAAGTGCAGTGACCAGGAATTCATGAGTCCTTGGTGACCTTCAGGATGGTCACCACATCCTATGTATGAGGCCAGATAAAAGACTGAAGCAGGGTAAGTCCTAAGGAAAGAGAGGCAGACAACCATTTCTCCCAGCACAATGCTGGGACACCCCCAAAGTACAGAGGGATGCTTTTATCCTTGCTTAGAAGATGACACCATCAACTTCAGGGCCCCCAAATCCTCAAGTAATGAAAATAGAAGCGGCACTTATAGGCCGCTGCCAGCACAGAAGGGACTTAGGCTGATGCACTTCAGGGCTCACAAGCGCGGTCCTTCACTCAGGGAGGAGGCCTGTCATGGCAGCTTCGCCAGCCTGCATCCTACCCTGGCTCTGGTGAACAGGATTGGAATTCCACCAGGGAGGAAGACCATCAGGGCTGCAGTAGGGTCCCAGTGAAAGCCACTCTTGGTAAGGCTGCTGACACAAGTCTGCTAGGGCTGACCGAGAGCTTTCCTCTTCTTATTGGGTGAGACTGACTGCCATCCCCATGACTCAGTATCTAGATTTTTAAACTTAAATTGCTATAAACTATTTTCCAGTCATAGTTGTGCTATCAGTCTAAACCACAAGTGACCTGGCAACTGTGTCATCCCTTTGATCCAGCTGCAGAAAAGTAAATGCTGCTGTGTCTCTCAAAATCTTCCAGCCAAGGAACCAACCACATTTTGCTCAAAAAGAGCATTTGTTCCAATAGTAGTGCCAAATGAACACTTCTGAGTGGTGGATGCATTATTTGCTCAGAGTTTAAATCAGAGAAAAATGGTTTTAAGAAACCATTAAACCATCCTGCTTTTAAGAAACACAGTACAGTGTACCTATGCCTAAGGCATGTAAGTGACCAAGAATCCAGGCTCCATCCAAGAGCCAGTCTGGACTAAAGGGCAAATAACCTTGGAGTAGATGAGTTCAGAGGGTTATCCATTAACATGATTCAATTTTAATCTAAGCTACAAAAACATTCCAGTAGGCATTTTGTTTTTCCCATCTACAAATGCACACTGGTCAGGGGTTCCTGAGATCCCTAGGTTGGCTGAGATGTCAGGACAGGCAGCCAAAATGGGCCCTCTTACTCAATGAGCTGCAGTGTGGGTGCTGTACTATGGGAACCACAGCCTTCCCAGGGCCTGGGAGGTGCCACTGGAGCCTCAAGACAGAGGTAGTTAAAACCCACAATCTTAGCTTGGCACAGTGGCACAGGCCTGTAATAATTCCACCACTCTAGGAGGCAAAGACAGGACTATAAATTCAAGCCCAGCCTGGAGAACGTAGTAAAACCCTGTCTCAAAATACAAAAATTTAAAAGGGCTGAGGATATAGCTCAATACAAAGGCCCTAACAACAAAAAAAATCCCATTAAAATAAATCCTACTAGGGCCAGAGATTTAGCTCAGTGATTCTGGCACCTGCCTAGCAAGCGCAAGGTCCTAAATTGGATCCCCAGTAATCACATACAACAATACCGGGTGTGGTGGCTCACACCTATAATCCCAGAACTCTGGAGGCAGACGCAGGAGGACTGCAGAGTTCGAGGCTTGGCTGGGCTACATAGTGAGCTCAGGACCTACCTGAGCTAGAAAGTGAGACTCTGTCTCAAAAAAAAAAAAAAAAAAAAAAAAAAAAAAAAAAAAAAAAAAATCCTACTACTTTAAATAAGTGATTGGAAAGCACTTTATAAATGTCCTTAAGTGTTGCTTTTGTCCGTGTGTGTGTGTGTGTTACTGACAGTCAAACCTATGGTGTTTGCAATGAGCTTATACCCCCAACCCTAAACACACACACACACACACACACATCTATATACACATGAATGTATGTTACATATATGCACATATATATGTACACACAATATATATATGTATATACACACAGTATATATATGTATGCACACACATATTTAAATTTTGAGACGGAATCTCACTAATTTGCGAAGTTACCCGGACTGGGCTTGAACTTGCAATCCTCCTGCCTCAGCTTCCCAGAGTGCTAGGATTACAGGTATGTGCCACCATATGTGGCAATTTTCTCCTTTTTATTATGAATTTAAATCTGCAGGCCCCACCTTCATTCATGATCAGGCCAAACACTGGGAAGGAACATTTCAAATGCTCTTATCCAACAGAATAGGAGCTCAGATGATGCCCACCAGGGTGAAAATCCACGGAACTTGCCCTGATTCAACTCTGAAGGGACCAGAGGGCAGCTGACACTCATCATGTGCTCAGCACTGCTGTGACAATAATTCACATTACACATGTTAGTTGCACCCTTTCTAAAAGTCCTGGCCCTGAACATGTTCTGGCAGATTCCATGAATCCTATAGTGGATAAGAGTAAAATAAAAGTGGGGGAGGGATAGAGAGGCTTCATCTTGATAAAACAGAAAAATGGAAGAAAAATGCAGGCCAATTGTAAAGAGGGGGTGGGGAAGATACAAAAAGACCTGTAGAGTCCTCAAGCAAAAACACAGGGAATTCAGGGTAACCCAGGGGAAGGAAACTGGAATTGAGGCAGGATTCTACCTCTCTTCAGGGGATCCTTTCCAGTCCTGTCTCATGACTCAGCATGTCCAGCAGGACAGCAGCAGAGGGACAGGAGGTCAAGCCAGAGTCCCTAAGGCCGAACACTTCTAAGACAGAAGGAAATGCCATTCACGGAGGGTCTGCATACTGGTTTGCTCCAGGAGGTGGAGGTGGAGACCAATGCATCAGACTGAAGCTGTTCTCGTTCAACAATGGGGCATTCTCTAGAAAGAAAATGTGTTTTCTAAAAAAGAAAAAAAAAGAAAATGTGTTTTCTACAGTTACTGAGAGTGCCCAAGGGGTCAGGAAACAGAATTTGTACACAGAGTAGGGCAGGCACTAGTGTATCACTCCCTGCATCTGCCCATCCAGTGCGCACCTCCACACCTCCACCCACCCCAACTCCACGCCTTCCTGGTTCCTCTGCAATTACCTCCTGTCCTACTAAGACTCTGGTGTTTAAGGGCTGAATGACTGGGCCAGGCATGGTTTGTGATTCCTGTTTGATGAGGATGCTACCCAGACAGGCAAGGCAAGGAGCTGTGAAATCTGAATCTAAATGTTTTCAGGGAGAACAAATGACATTTACTTCAACTCATATTCAGGTTCTGCTGCTTATCAGCAATGTGACACTGGGCAAGTTACTCAACCTCTCTGTTCCTAGTTTCCTCCTTTGAACTATGGAGCTAATAATAGTATCTCATTTGTAGGGTTGCTTCAGCACTAAGTGAGACATAGAGGGCACTGGAGTGCCTGCCATATAGTAAACAGTATATAATGCTTGGCTTGTTATCTTAGAAGTAGTTAGCATCCTTGTAATTTGTAATCTTATTGCCCATTTTGGGGAACTTTCAAAAGAAGTCTTAAGAATGGGAAAAGCAAACAATCACTGCCAGGTACAGCTTCTCTCTGTCCCTCCTAGAGGTCAGCAAGTGTGTATTAAAGAGAAATGAAGTTTCTAAGTACTACAAGAAGAGACTGGATAGAGTTAGCCCTGTCACCCAACTGACTACTCCTAAACACAAGCAAGTAGGAACCCCTAGTCTAATTGGGCTAGGGTGATGGAGCATACCTATAGTCCCAACATTGAAGGCTGAAGCAGGAGGATCTGCAAGTTCAAGGCCAGCTTGGATTACAAAGACCTTGTCTCAAAACAAACAAAAATTAAGAGTTTCCATGCCACTGGAAACATCCCCCACCTCTCACTTCCCAAGGTGCCTTTTTGGTGTGGCATCACTCTGTGACACACAGAAGGCATGTCCTAAAGGGATGGGGCTGGCTCTACGTGATGCATATCAGAACTGTCTGCTAATACTCAAGTGGCCATCATAGGGGTGACCCGACTACACTTCCTGCTATTCCAATTCAGGGGCCAAAAAGATAGATCTCAGATTCACTGCAGAGGAGATGATGTGGTGACCCAGCCAAGGTCATTCAGAGCAGGTGCTAGCCAAAACAGCACCCAAAGATTTTAACTTCCCATTGCAGTAAAAACATTCCACACTTCTGGGCAAAGTGCCCTTCAGTCGGGCAGTGACCAGACAGAGACACCATCCAGGTGCAGAGGCCTAGGAATTGGAAGGGGGAAAAACAAGGGATGAGAAGTAGCATCACAGAACAGCTGTCAGAGTCTCCAAGCTGTGATCCTATCGGAATACAATGCAATTAAGAAGCACTTAGTCCTGCATCTTGGTTAACCTTACATAACTCCTCCCTATGACATCACTAGGAGCAATTGCTTTTAATGGGCCCAGAACTTAGACGAGGCAGACAACCTTCTTGGGCTCTGACACTACACCTAAATAGCTTTCTTCGTGGAAATGCTGGCCTGAGCAGGAGCCAAAAATAAACTGAAAAGCCAATTCCCGAGGGACCTGTCATCAGGGCCACTTCACACACAGCCTCACAAAGCAGGGTAGTCAGACAGCTGCAATTTAGAGGCACTTAGGGACCCTAGTTGTTGCAGCATCTTAAAAGACAATGCCCAAGAGGTGGGAAAGCAAATGAAAAACACAAACAGGCCACCTTAGAAGGAAAGATGACCCTGACCTGACAGAGAGGGTCCTGCTGTGCTTCTCACAGAGCCCCTCTGTGCATGCAAGACAGGTGGAAACCAGGAGGACCCATCAGGCTCAGTAAGGGATGAGACGCTTCATCCAGGAGTAGGCCTGTCATGGCAGCTTCACCAGCCTGCATGACTGTCCCATCAGTCAAGTTTTTTTAAATTTTTTTTTTTTTTTGAGACAGGGTCTCACTTTGTAGTTCAGGCTGGCTCTGAGCTCACTAAGTAGCCTAGGCAAGCCTCGAACTCAGCAATCCTCCTGTCTCTGCCTCCCGAGTGCTGGGATTACAGGCATGAGCCACCACGCCGGGCACTGTGGTATGTGGTATTGATTGCTGGTGGGTGTGAGTCTCCACGCCCAGCACTGTATGTGGTTACCAAGGATCGAACTCAGGACCTCGCGCTTGCAAGGCAGGCGCTGGAACCACTGAGCTAACCCTCCGGCCCAGGCAAGTTTTTATTTAATGTCTAGCCAGGCTCAGTAAGGGATGAGAAGCTGTCAACATCTGGCTTTATTCCAGTCTATCTCAAAAGACAACCAGCAATGGGGAAGGGATGGCCTCTGCAGAGGAGTCTGGGCCCACATGGGAGGAGTTTCATTCAAATGGACAAAAATGGGTTCTCTGGCCGCAGGAACCAGGACATTGGGTGGGAGTCTGTTAGGAACTGGCCACTGGTTTTTTGTGGCTTTTTTGCTATTACTGGGAATTTTACCTAGAGGCTTCACATTAAGTTACCCCCCAGCCTTTTTAAAAATTTTATTTTTATTTTGAGACAGGGCCTTACTAAGCCACTGAGTTCCCCAGTTGGGCTCAAACATTTTTTTTTTTTGAGACAGTGTCTCGCTTTGTAGTTCAGGCTGGCCCTCAGCTCACTATGTAGCCCAGGCAAGCCTTGAACTCAGCAATCCTCCTGCCTCTGCCTCCCGAGTACTGGGATTACAGGCATGAGCCACCACGCCTGGCACTGTGGTATGTGGTATTGATTGCTGGTGGAAGTGAGTTACCACCCCCAGCATTGTATGTTACCAGGATCAAACTCAGGGCCTTGCGTTTGTAAGGCAGGCACTGGAACCACTGAGCTAAACCTCTGGCCCAGGTTCCAACTTTTGATCCTACTGTCTCAGCCTCTCAGAGGGCTGGATTGCAGCCACTCATGATGCTCAGTTCACTTGCTTCTTTTAACAACATATGTCTTGGTACCAGGCAGCTTGAACACCCAGTGGTACATGCATGACTGTCCCATCAGGCAAGTTTTTATTAACTTTACTAGTAAAAGATGTGATAAAAGTAAACAGATCTGTTGGTACCATCAGTAGTACAGTCATGCATGGGACAGTCATGCATGTACCACTGGGGATTCAAGCTGGTGGGAACATGTCAGGTCCTGAAGAAGCTCAATCTTGGCTAATGGGGGGGGGGTCTCAGGAACAGACCATGGAACCCACAGCTTAACAAAAGAACAACTCCGCTTCTGCTGCACATTTTCGTTGAGGTGACAGGACACGTACTTGCTGCCCCGACTCTTCACTTCTCTTTGTAAATATGTTCACTAAAAAATTAGGACTCAGTTAATCATGGTGCCTCTCTGTAGCCCACTCTGTGTTCTCTGCGGTGTCCTTTTATTTTGCTTTTGCTCTTTTTACCTGCCCCAAGCTCACTGTGCAGAGCCAGTTCCTCCTTCACTCTGCTTTTACTTTTCAAATAAACGGTTAAAAAAAATTAAGAGATTAACACTGAGCCTTTATTCATTACCTTCTAATTTAATGAAAACTATAAAAAAATACTTCAGGGCCTGCCTAAGAAACACTCCATGTTAAATGGACACTATTAAAAAGACTCCAATAAGTAGCAGCTTAAAAAAAAGAAAGACAAAAGGTTTCTCCAAGACCAGGTATGTAGCTCAGCTGTGCCAGGCTCACTTGGCACACGCAAAACTCTGAGTCTGAGTTCAATTTACAGTATATAAAAAAAAAAGTTTCTCAAAATCGTCACATTACTCTATTTGGTTTCTTAGATCTCTGAACTAGACTGGTGAGGAGTAGGAATAAGAACTTAAAAGATGCCTTGGTCTGTCTTTGGTTATACAGCACTATCACTTTGACAGAAGACAGACAGAAGGAGCAGAAGGTGAGAGGTAAGAGAGAAACTTCCCCTGCACCACACTGCTGCAAGGTCCCAAGGCCCCAAGGCCCACACTACCATGATTCTCAGTGTCCAGGAGCAAAACAGGGTACATTCAGCTGGCCAGGGTCACATGGTAACAGATACTACCAGGCATTAAATGCCCATCTCATGAAGAAATCTGACCCACTGTCAGGTCCTTAAAAACTAGGTCTTGCCACCCACAACTGGGTGCTACATCCCACCATCTCCTTGGAATTTCTAGGCCCTTGATTTTTGCTATAGAAGCTGTAAAAACTACAAACGCAAAGAAAACATCACAACTAAAGCCACAGAATAGGTTCGAAAAAGCTTGCACCAAGTCTCAAAAGGACAGCTTCAAAAATCCACCTAACCTGATGCCTTAAAGCCATTTTCTACTTTAACTCCAAATAGGTATTTAAAAATCAAATTTTATATGATTCCTCATGGTGGGAGAGGAACTTGTCTGTAAACAAACTGAACCACCAAAGTCATGGTGAACAGGAACAACAACTGATAAACATGGCAGCTCCCAGGGTGCACCAGGCCTGCCTCCCTGAGTCCCAGGGCTGGAGGCCACGGCCCACGGGACACAGGATACCAAAGTCAAATAAGTAGCATTCCAAAAGCCACAAACCTCTAGAGAAGATTTAGTAAAACACATAGAAATCCACTTGCAATCATCTGCCAGTAAGATAATACTCATGGACACACACACAGTACAAGAAGCAATAACCATCTTCTCCCAATACAACACTGGTGGTCATTTTTAACAAGCATCCTGCTGCAAAATGTAGTATTTCCCAAATGAACTTATAATGTTCTTCAAGCAGTTCCCAGTTTGCATTTCTCCAAGGGAAAGTGGAGTTCTGTGTATGGATTTGTGGCTGGGGACACATGTGCATTAGTGAGACAGACCCTGCTGGTATCAGCAGCCACTTCTGCATTAAGAAATGGATCAGGCTCTTTCACCATGCACAAAACTAAACTCACAGTGGATCAGAGACTTAAACATTAAAACAGAAACAATAAGCCTGCTGGAAAACAGGCTAGGTAAAAAACTCTTGGAGACATTGGCTTAGGCAGAGACTTTATGAATAAAACCTCTATAGCACAAGAACTAGCAGAAAGAATCAACAAATGGGATCTCATCCTACTGAAAAGCTTCTGCACAGCAAAAGAAGTCACTGGCACTGCTAAAAGACAACCAACAACATGGGGGAAAAAATCTTTACTAGCTGTGTATCAGACAAAGGGCTATTATCGACAATATATAAAGTACTCAAACAGATCAGACTCCCCAAGTTTAAAGACCCAATTCAAAAATGGGCATCTGAAATGAACAGACACTTCTCAGAGGCAGAAGTCAAAGCAGCCAAGAAGCATATGAAGAATTGTTCAACATCACTGGTCATTCGAGAGATGCAAATGAAAACAACACTGAGATATCATCTCACTCCACAAAGAATGGCCGCTATCACAAAATCAACCAGCAATAAATGCTGGCATGGCTGTGGGGAGAAAGGAACCCTTCTCCACTGTTGGTGGGATTGCAGACTTGTGCAACCATTGTGGAGATCCGTGTGGAGATTTCTCAGAAAACTAGGACTAGGGGTCCCATTTGACCCTGCTATCCCCCCTGCTAGGAATATACCCAAAAGAATTTTTAAAAATCACATTGGAAAGAGAGATGTACACCCTTGTTCACAGCAGCTCAGTTCGTGATAGCTCAATCTTGGAAACAACCCAAATGCCCATCAACTGGAGACTGGATAAAGAAGATGTGTTTTTTTTATAAAATGGAGTATTATTCTGCCATAAAGAATGACAAGATTGATCCTTTTATGTGCAAATGGAGACACCTGGAGGATATACTAATAAGTGAAATAAATAGATCACAGATAGGCAAATACTGGATCTTCTCTTTGACATGAACTCCTATAGATGCAAATGAGCTCTAGAAAGTATGACAGCTTTTATAGAGCGGGAAATTTCCATAGGAAATTTGCTGTGGGAATGTAATGAGGGGAAGGAATAAATATGACTCAGAAAGAAAATAAAAGAATATGTATAAAAGAGGTAGGGAGGTGTGGGTGGGTAGGGATACAGGTAAAAATGAGAATTAACTTGTGTCATATACTGGTACAAATTCCCCAATGTTATATGTGATTGTGAGATGTATATAAATTGTACCAATAAAGAATTCAATTTAAAAAAAAAGAAATGGATCACGGCCTCTTCTGGGAGTTCTGCCCAAGCCTTCTTAACAGATCCCCTTTGTAGTGTAGCATGAGGCCACACTATTCCTCAGTCGCCTTTGTCTCTCAATGTGAGAAACCCAGATTAACTTCTAAAGTGTCTTCCTTGAAATCAGACTTCACCTCTCAGGGACCTGACACAGTGTAGGCCTGATTTGTGCTGAGAAATGGTTCCTGAAGGGGGAGGGCCAGAGGGAAAGAGGTGTGTGTGTGTGTGTGAATGTGTGTGTGTGAGAATCACTGATAAGGATTCACATTCATGAAAACAAGCTACAGAACCAATCTTTGTGTTTCAGGTTTATGATGATAAAACCTTTTTTTTTTTTTTTTTTTTAAAGAAAACTGCTACAGTCACCAGCCTCATCCCAATATACCATGAAATTCTGATATTTGGTTAACGGCCTCACTCTGGTCAAGAATCACCCTGAAGGTTTCCTCTAGCCATGGCTCTTAAATTCCTTTTTTTCAAGAAGTCCAAATACACTTAAGACTCATCAATCCCAGTCGACGCTGTCACAATCTTCCCAGGTACTATTAATACCGTGGCTCCCGTCGCTAATCATTTTGACTCACAAAGTTGCTCGCCGCAGCAATTAAAATGAGGCTTCAAGATAAAACAAAAAGGGGTTGGGCTGCTTTACCGTCATGCATTCTGCAATCTAGTGAACTTCCTGGGGTTTTGTTTTCTTCTTTCACCTCGGCCGGGATGTTCACCTCTACCTTGGTGGAGAATTCCCATAACCCCTCCCTCCATGCACGGCCCGCCCGGCCTTCCTTAGCCGAAGGCCGAGGCACAATGCTGCACCGAGCTCCTCGGGGTCAGCGGAACACCGCACTGGTGTAATGCCAAAGCGCCTCGGAGGAGGTCCCCACGGGCGTCGGCCCACGACCAGCATCCCCAGGCCGTCACCACAGCACAGCACGGCTCGCGAGTCCCCTCCCCCTCAAGCCAGGAAGCCCAGGCCAGGTCCCGGGCCCGCGGTGCCGGTTGGCGTGTGTGCCCGGGCTGGCGCAATGACTGTGCACGGAGCATCCTTTGCCGAGGCAGAGCTCTCCCCGCGGCACTGCAGAGGCACCGCGGCGGCACGGCCTCCCTCCCGCACTCCCGCCCGGCCGCACCTTGGTCTCCTTCACGTGCTGCTTGACGCCCTCCGGGTACCACTGGACGCGCACGTAGCCGCGGCGCAGCGGGCTGGCCCGGCCCTCCTCGTGGCCCGCGCCCCCGGCCTCGGAGCAGCCCGAACTGCCGCGGCCCTCCTCCTCTCCCTCGGAGTCCGAGTCCTCGCCGTGGATGAGGCGCACCAGCCCGAAGTGCACCGAGCCGCGGTAACGACCCGATACCAGGTCGTGGGAGAAGAGGAGGCGCTGCGAGCCGGCTTCGGGGCCGGAGTCCGAGGACGGCCCGGAGGCTGAGTCTGAGGCTGGCGCTGGCGCCGGGACCTGAGCCGGGGTCGGGGCGGGGGCTGTGGGCCGCACCGGGGCCGTCTCTGGAGCTGGGGCCTGGGCGGGAGCGGGAGCCGCAGACGCGGGGGCTGCGGGGTCCGCCATAGCTGTTCTGAGGGAGTCTCGGGCGGCGGCGGCGGCAGACGAGGTGGGGGCGGGTCCAACGGCGCGGGGGCGGGGTCGCGTCGCGCTGACGTGGCCCTACGTGCCGCCGTCGTCAGGGTACCGGGATGCGGTTGCTAGGAGTCGACGCCTCGTCGCTAGAGGACGCTGAAGATGCTGCGGTGGACAGGGGACCCTCTAGTCCCTGGGGATAAAAGCGACGGGAGCGGGAAGGGGAGGAGACCCGAAGGGGGGAAGTGAAGTGACCACCGAGGAAAAAGGGGAGTGGCCAAGGTGGGGTGGAGGATGGTCCATAGGCTGTCAACAACTTTAATAAGCTCCCTTGGTGCCTGCCTCAGCCTGGTGCTAGGCACTAGGAGGGTTATGGAAGAAGGATATTGTCTCTGTCCTCTAGGTGTTTATAGTCTAGTTGGGAAGACAAATACGTATTACATATCTTAAAAAGGTAACTCCAGGCAGTTTGGAAGCAAGAGTAATAGATAGGTGTAGCCCACACATAGAGTGCATCCTACTAGGACTTCCGAGTGGTTAGGTACTTGACAGGTCAGAAGGTCATGACCTCCTAGAGACTCGTCCAGGAGCTCTTGAAGGAGGCCCAGCGAAAAGTAAGAAGGAAAAATGAGTATCGGTGGCTCCAGAGGTTTAAATCTGCTTCAATGAGTTCAAAATTCTGTGAGTCTGCCTTTGCATGGAAAGAGGTAAAATATGAAGTGAGGAGCAGGCAGGTTGGGCATAGTGATGTATGCCTGTATTTCAGCACTCTGGGAGGCTTGAACATGATCCAAGTTCACACACAGCCTGGGCAGTTTTAGCAACTTGGCAAGATCTTGTCTCAAAAAAAAAGTTTAAAAAGGGCTAGAGATGTTGCTCAGTGTGGAGGTCCTGAATTCAATCCCTTGTGGAAAAAAGAGAAAAGTAAGAGCCGTGGATTCTAATTTTTGTCACTGCCACTTCCTAAAGGTAAGCAAACAGGCTAACTTCGTTTTACTTCAATTTTCTCATCTGTAAAGTGGGGTTGATGATAGCTGTACTGTATTATTGGACAGGTGGAAGGAATAAATGAAGTATTACAGTGCCTGGCATATAGTTCCCTCCGTAAAGCTTAATTATTATTGTAATGCTTCAAGGTCCCCTGGTTAGACTAAATTTCAAACTAGCAGGCCAGTTATTCTGCCTTACACTTAGAACCTGCTCCATATTGCCATTTTGAAACATAAAAAGGGATTCTGCTAATTTAATGTGTCACAGTAAGTTCTGAAGGATTTAGATATTTTCTCAGAGGACAGATTCCTAAAGAGTTGTTCAAAAGATATAAAGGATATTCAAGATCTAGCCCTAACTTTTCTCAGTCAAAATCATTTTTTCCATATTTTTATGCAAGACCATCAATGACATTAGTAAGGTAATTAGATGTTACACTGTTTAGGCTCTTGACAAAAGCAGAACTTTGCTCTCTGGTCACTGACGGGCTACTGGGGACTTAGAACAACACTCAACAAAGCATGGGTGACAGACTGGCCACATAAGAAAACCTGGTCCAAGTACTTAGAGACCATTGATGTAGTATTGACCTTAGTCAGGTTTTGCATGGACTCAAGTCTTAGAAAATTCATGCATGCCAGGCATGGTGGCTCGTGCCTGTCATCCCAGCAGTCAGGAGGCAGAGGCAAGAGGATCGCTGAGTATGAGGCTTGTCTGGGCTACATAGTGAGCTCAGGGCTAGCCTGAACTACAATGCAAGACCTTGACTTAAAAAAAAAAAAAAGGCCGGGATCTAGCTCATGTGGTACCATGCCTACCTTGCAAACAGAAGGGCGCAAGCTTAATCCCTGGTACAAAAAATAAATAAATAAATAAATAAATGAATGAATGAATGAATAAATAAATAAATAAATAAAAATCATGTACTAAGTATAGGGAAAAAATGAGACTAAAGCTGAAAGAAAATTGGAATGTGATTTAGAGGAAAGCTGAGTTCTCAAATCATGGCCTTGGCCTTCCCATCCCAGACCACAGTGCCGAATGGCCAGTTCAGAACCATGGCCATAAGGATGAATATCCCCATTCCCTGCCCAGTGACGGTGCAGATGTAACAGCTGGCACCGTAGCTTCTGTTCCATTTCACACCCCCTTAGCCCTGTTTCCTTGGCCTATGATAGGCTAACATTTACTATGCACATAGTATAGGCCAGGCCTTTTTACATACATTATCTTGTTTGTTATCACAATCAGATACATAACTTTTGTTGTGGTGGTAGTGGTGGTGTTTTTTTCAGTCAGGATCTTGCTATGGAGTCCAAACTGACCTCAGACTTGTACCAGTCCTCCTGCCTCAGCCTCCCACATAGTCATCGTTAACCTTATTTTACCAACACAAGACCCAAGGAATCAGTGCCTTAGGTCGCAGGTAGAAGATCCAAACATGGGATTCTCTAGTGCTGCTGTTTCTCCAGATTCCCCTGAAGAACTCCTGACTGTGGGGGAGGCTGTGTGTCCACAGGTCCCCTGAGGGCTGCAGTGAGTAAATAGAATGCAAGGTGCAGGTGGGCCCCAGATCTGTGTTTAATGTCAAAAGTCCAAAAACACTCTACTCCGGCATATCTCTGTGTTGGTTGTATATGTGTGCCTACACACACACACACAAATATACACGCATACCTCTCTGCAGGCAGAGGCAGGACTGGTATAAGGTATATATACCTCTCTGGCTATATATAAAAATATATTTTAATATATTTCATATATTTATATATAAGTATATGTTTATGTGTTTATTAATATTTATTTATATTTGTATATAAATGTGTTTTATAAATACACACACACACACACACAAGAATGACCTTTCCTCCCTAAACTGAGTAAAACTGGCCCTCCAGGAAGCCATGCCATGTTTATTCTGAGGGTTCTTGTAATGATGGCTAATAATAGCTACCACTTTTTGAGTGAAGCATTATACTAAGTATTTTACATTGACTATCAGGAACTTGCCAGGTGGGATGTGAGAGTCCTTGATTTCAAATGCGCATCGTTCCCCCACTGAACTGCTGAGCTACAGCTCATGCTGTGTCGCTGTGTCAGTGTGTGTCACCTGGCACCCGGCACAGTGTTGGAGCTCAGTACTCTGTCATGTTGGTGGGGGGCAAGGTCTTGAGATTTGCATTGCCCCTCAGTGCCCCCTTCCTCATCAAGTTGAAGCCATGCTGGTGAGAAGAGGACTCATGGGCACTCTCTGGGCCCCTTCGGTTGCCCCTTTGGGCTGCATCAGAACCATTCTAGAGAGAGCCCTTTTGAGTCCCCCACCTCCACCATCTCTGGTGTCTTTGGGGACCTCAGATCCAAGACACTCCAGACAAGGCATGGGGCCTGACTGCTTGCCAGACCCTGCACCCCTAGCCACAGCCCTGCGCACCCTGGCTGGCTGGTGGGCTGAGTAGGAATAGAAGCATCTGCTTAGTTTTTATGCTAGCATTGTTGAGATACAGGAAAGAGAAAAAGACTTCATTCCATAATGAACAAACCCCTCCTCTAGTGGCCCCAGCAGCAAACTCATAGAGGAAAGAATTTCACTTCTTTACAATGTGCCTGCCAAACACACAGCCTCTCTGGCCTCTTTCGTTCCTACAGGGTGGGTGCGGTGGGACTGGTCTGTGCTCAGCAGGCAGCAGAGCCAGGAGCCAAACAGTTGATCTGGGGGAAGCAGGCCTATATCTTCCCTATCTTCATCGGCCACAGGGCCTCTCTCTGGAGGGCCCCACACTGCCCTCTGGGGAGCTTTGGCCTCTACTGCCCAAGCTCTTGGGCTTTTGAAGTTCAAATGACCCTCCTGCTCTGATACCTCACCGGACTTGTGCTGATGCCCGGGAGAAGCACTGGTCCAGCAAAAGTCAGTGTGCTCTCTACTTGGGGCAGGACCCAGGCCAGATGGCCCTCAGCCTTTCTCGCTCCTGATGTGAGGATGGGCACCAGCCATCTCCTGAAACTTCACCACAGCAAGGCGCAAAAGTGGAACATGAGAGAGCCCAGGCTGGCAGGTTCCTCCTTCCTGAAGACCCAAGGGCAGGATACAGCAAGTCTGCCAGTCCTTCTCGAGTCACTCATTTGACCTTACTACCCATCCTGACCACTGCTAACTCTCAAGTCACCAGCCCAGGGCCCTCTCCTTTGCACTGCCCCTGGGAAGTAGGAGCTTCCTGGATATAAGCAGCCACGGACAGGGACAGAGTGGATTCATCATCTTCTCCCTGATGGTTTCTCCTCCTCAAGTCCTTATCGCGGCCAATGATAGTATCATCTCTCTGGGTACAGAGTTGACCTCTTGAGGTCCAGCCCTCAGAGGCCAGGGGCTGAGGGTGCTGTGGGTGTCCTAGTCTGCAGTCCTAACCCCTCAGGCCTGAGGGGCTCCTCCCCGATGCCAGAACAGCTAGGCTGCTGATAGCTCCTGGCTGTGTCCCTCTCCAAGGACCGATTGCCCTCCCCCTCATCTCCACTTGGGACATCTTGGAAGGGCCTTCCAGCCTCAGTGCCCCTCCTGGGATCAGCTGAAAGCTCCACTGCATGCAGCTCAGGGCCTCATCTCAGGCCGGCTTCTCCCCATGCCCACTTCCACCACTTCTCTCTCTTACTGGTGTTGATAGGTGGATTCTCCCCAAACAACTCTCTCCATGCAGATCCCAGCAGCCAACTGGCCACTTCCTGGGGAACCTGACCTGCTTGACAATTGGTGCAGTGGGCCTGGGCTTGGGAAGCAGATTCTGAGTGGGATTTGGAGCTGGGTGACCACCTGACAAGATCAGTCCCCAGTGGCAGTACAGTGTGGTGCAGTGGCCCTGGTGCACTCTACTTCAGCCTGCTGGTGGCAGGTGCTTGTGGGCTGCAGGTGGAAGGAAAGCCATGGAGGGTGTAAAACTCTCAGTGTTGGAGAGGTAAGTGAGACCCAGAACTAGGAGGGGGGACGCGGGTTGCTGCTGTCAGGGGCAGTGGCTGCAACAGAGGGAGGCAGTGAAAGCCTGTGGGTGTGACTGGCCAAAGGGAGTAAAACGTAAAAGCCACAGGGTCATGGCAGCCTGTGAGGAAGTGGAGCCTCTGGAGTTAGGGAACTGGCCAAGCTGAACATCAGCTTCCTGACTTTATCAGAATTAATTGTTAATTCTTATGGGGGGGAGTGGGACTCTGAAACACACTCAGAAGCCTTCCAGCACCAGGTCCCTCACAGGTGTGACTCTCTCCTGCCTGAAAGCTTGGTGTTCCCTCCTGCTCAGCACAGGACTCCTCCTAAGGAGATGCTGCGGGCCCCACCCTGAGCCCCAGTAGCCAGTCCACTGCTTTCCTCCCTTGCACAGACCATAATAAGGTAAACGACTGCCTAACCCACCCAATGGTGAGATGCTGGTGGTCTGGGGAGCCCAGGAAGGGAGGTCCCGGGCAGTGGGCGCTGCAGGAGCAGGAGAGCAGGCCTGAGGACACAGCATACTGCACAGGAGTGTGTTCCTGTGGGAGTACTCTCTGATATGACAGGGATTATTATCCCAGAAGTGGGGCAAACTTACTCGAGCATGGCACTTTGGAAATTGGAGGTGATCTCCAGCACTCTTCCTCCGGCTGGCCCTACACTGTGACCAGAAAGAAGTCGGGGGTTCTCCAGGATCGCCCTTAGCTGAAGGGAGCAGCCTGCCCCAGGATTGGGGAAAGACCAAAAAGCATCTCGGCCTGGATCTCCCAAGAACGTCTCAACCCCGGAGCGCCGCCTTGTGACGACCTAAGGCCTTGATCGACTTCTTCCACGCATTGCTTCCTTTGCTCCCAGACAGGGGTCGCTCTTGAGAGCGCTTCTCACTACATCTGCTGCTGGAGCTGTTTCCTTGGGAGCTGGTGATAGACAGGTGAACACTGTAAGGCAAACTGTGTACAGCTGCGGCCGTGGGAGCGGACTTTGGGTGCAGGGGAGGAGTTGGAAAAAAGCCACCATCAAAAATCACCAGAAACCTGAGTGTGGTTTACAGGTATGTGTCACCACGCTAAAGAACTTTTAAAATTTCAATCCTCCTGTCTCACCCTCCCAGTGGCTGGGATTACAGGTCTGCACTACCATGCCTGGCTCTTCTGCTCCCTCTTGGCAGCATTCGACACCGCTGACTGCCTTGTCCCTTGGGTTTTCTCACAGATGTGTGCTGTCTTGACCGTCCCTGGTACCCTCAGTTTTCTTTCTAGTAATGCCTCCTCCCCCAAACAGTACATCCCCAAAGCTCAGTCCTGAGCTTTAACTCGGGACCTCGTGCTTGTGCAGCAGGTGCCAGAACCACTGAGCTAAATCCCTGCCCCTTAGGATGCAATAACTTAAAAGTAGACTTTATTATTTGGAGTCACAGAAAAATTGGGTGGAAAGCACAAATTCCCCCATATGCCTCCTTTCTCCACAGCCTTCTCCACAATCAGTGTCCTCCACCAGAGTGGCCTGTTTGTTAGATTCGGTGGACACTGATACCTGGTGCAATGGTGCACATCTATAATCCCAGCACTCAGGAGACTGAAGCAGGAGGACTGTCACAAGTTTAAGGTCAACCTAGGCTACATAGTGAGTTAAAGGCCAATTGGAACTACATAGTGAGAATCTATCTCAAGAAACCAGAGACAAGGAGTGTTTGGGGTTGGGCATGAGCGGCACACAACTGTGATCTCAGCACTCTGGGAGGCTGAAGGACGAGGATCACAAATTCGAGTCCTATCTGGGCAACTGTGTGACTTAGCAAGGTTTAAAATCTGGCATGATGGTGCACACTGTGATCCCAACACTCAGGCCACAGAGGCAGGAGGATAGCCATGAGAAGGAGTGATTGATTCATGGTGCAATGCTAGGGTTAAAGGTGGGTGATTACTTTTTTAAAAGGGGTTTGAGTGGGTGATTACTAAATCAGGTTGTTTGGCACCGCCCAAATTCCAGGAGCCTGGAAATGATATAGGGACAGAAAGAGGGTAGTCTTTTCCCTTGGTGCTTTGCTACCTTCTGGCCACCATCAACTTTCTCCTCTGCAATGTCCCTCTGCCATGCCACCCTGCCTTGGAACCAGCTGACTATGGACTGAAACCTCTACAGACTATGACCTCAAATGAACCTTTCCTCTCAACTTTGAGTGCATTTTAGGTATTTTGCCTCAGCAATGAGAAAAGTAACTAAAACAGTCACTCTTGGTTTTGTACCGCCCACATGCTCCTGCATATACAGTATTGTATAGCACAGTTTTACTGTTCTAAATCTACTCCGTGAACTGAGGGTGTCAGTCTAAGGCACAGACAGGAGAAGGGTCAGGAAGGAGATGGAGAGGAACACGAGAGGAGGAGGTGCAGGAGGAAGAGGTACAAGAGGTGTCCACACTGACACCAGAAGCTCTGATCTATTTATTAACAGCTTCCCCTTTCACTCTCAAAGGTGGGCAATTGGAGGGTTCACTGCATGTTCCCTGCTGGTGCTTCTTCCGGGAGAGGTCAGATGCCATGAGAACTGAGCAGGATTCATCAGGTATGCCCACTAAGGACTCTTATAGGAGTGATTTAAGGCAGGTGGGGTGTATTCATCCACTTCCCATTGCTATAATGAAACACTTAAGGCTGGGTATTTTATGAAGAAAAGAGGTTTAGTTAACTTACTTTTTTAGAGACTTAAAGTCCAAGATTGGTGGGTCTGTGTGTTTGGCCTCTAGCAAGGACCTCTCAGCAACTGTATCACATCACAGCAGGGTGGGAGTGAGAAAAGAGATTCCCAGGCAAGAGAGAGATTAGGGGGAAGCCAGGCAAGCTCTTTTTCCCCTTCCTTGAGTATGGGGGATGGAACCCAGACTTCACACATGTTAGACAGGATAGAACCCAGACTCCACACGTGCTAGAACTACATCTCCAGCCCTTTTTATTTTTATTTTTATTATTTCTTTTTTTTTTTTTTTGAGACAGGGTCTCGCTTTGTAGTTCAGGCAGGCTCTGAGCTCACTATGTAGCCCAGGCAAGCCTGGAGCTCAGCAATCCTCCTGTCTCTGCCTCCCTAGTGCTGGGATTATAGGCATGAGCCACCACACCCGGCATTATATGTGGTTACCGGGGATCGAACTCAGGACCTCGTGCTTGCAAGGCAGGCGCCGGAACCACTGAGCCAACCCTCCAGGCCTATTATTTCATTTTTGAGTCAGGGTCCGATATGTACTTCCAGCTATCCTTGAACTCACTATGTAGCCCATCTGGCCTCAAACTTGCAGGGTTCCTCCTGCCTCAGCCTCCTAGACACCACCATGCTTGGGTTTGCTCTTTTTAACACTTTTTTTTTTTTTTTGAGACAGGGTCTCACTTTGTAGTTCAGGCTGGCTCTGAGCTCACTATGTAGTCCAGGCAAGCCTCGAACTCAGCAATCCTCCTGTCTCTGCCTCCCAAGTGCTGGGATTATAGGCGTGAACCACCACGCCTGGCACTCTTTTTAACATTTTTATTCTGAGGGACAAGGATGTAGTTTGGTGGTGCTGTGGTTGCCTGGCAAGCACGAGGTTCTGAGTTTGACCCCTGGTACTGAGAAGAAAAATTTATTCTGAACAAGGTCTTGTCAGTTTGCCCAGGCTGGCCTTGAGCATGGGTTCTCCTGCCACATTCTCCAGAGTGGTTGGGTTTTCAGGTTTCTGCCGTTGTGCGCTGCTGTTTCCTAACCACTCTTGGTGACCTAATTACTTCCCACTCAGACACACTCCTTAAAGACTCCACATCACCTCCCAGGCCCACACTGGGGTCAGGTTCCCAACACATGGCCTGGGGTATGCACTGTGACCATATTCATGCCGTGGCAGGAGGGCAGCCTGCTGGTCACAGGCTGTGGCTGGGTGAAGAGCAGAGGCACAAAGAACAGAGATCGCGGGTTTATGCACAGCTTGGGTCTCTGTCCAGGGAGGTGCTCATCTCTCCCCCCTGAACCTGGGCAGAGCCTTTCCCATCTGTGGCTGGACGTGGTGGTGCATACCTGTAATCCCAGTACTCTGGGAGGCAGAGGCCAGTAGGAGCCCAGCCTGGCCAAGACCCTGCCCCAAGATTTTATAAAATACAAAAAAAACAGGGGCCGGAGGGTTAGCTCAGTGGTTCTGGCGCCTGCCTCGCAAGTGCAAGGTCCTGAGTTCGATCCCTGGTAACCACATAGAATGCTGGGTGTGGAGACATGCCCACCAACAATCAACACTGCATACCACAATGCCGGGAGTGGTGGCTCACGCCTGTCATCCCAGCACTCGGGAGGCAGAGACAGGAGGATTGCTGAGTTCGCGGCGGCTTACCTGGGCACCATAGTGAGTTCGGGGCCAGCCTGAACTACAAAGCGAGACCCTGTCTCAAAAAGCAAAAAAAAAAAAAAAAAAAAAAAAAAAAAAAAAAAAAAAAAAAAAAAAAGAGAGAACAAGGGATATAGCTCAGCACAGAGGCCCTAGGTTGAATCAGCAGGACTTCAAAAACAAAACATAAACAAATCCCTCCTAAACAGCCAGGGACAGGGCTGTCAGTAGGAAGGATTGGCTTCCTCCAGGAAATTCTGTAAATGGGATCTGCTCATCCTCATTTTTTTTTTTTTTTGAGACAGGGTCTCGCCTTGTAGTTCAGGCTGGCTCTGAGCTCACTATGTAGCCCAGGCAAGCCTC
>PVIC010030401.1:0-21900 GCA_004025085.1 Thryonomys swinderianus
CAGGGGAGGATGGCCAAAGGCTCCGAGAAAAAATCAGTTACAAAACGCACGAGCCCTGCTGTGCCCAAGTGGTACCAAATATGTTAATTAATGTGATAATCATTGCACATTGTAGTGAATATCAGTTCATCATGTTGTATGCCTTGATTAACTATAATCCTGATTTGTCAAGTAGTTTTAACTAAATAAGCCAAAGCATAACAGTTCTTTATTTACAAAAACTTATAAAGAGAAAATTAAATAGTTCAGTATCACTTGCATATACTAGCATATACTAGCATATACTAGACTTGTTTTCAGTGAGCGTCCTATTCCACGGGAGTACAATTTATAGGAAGAAAAGACTGGTTGTATATAACATAAATTCTTAGGTAGGCTGATCTGAGGGAAGGGTGCGGCTCCCCAGCCGCCGGGGCTCCCTGCAGACCAGGTGGCCTGAGCCAGGCCGGAGTAGAAGGTGGGGGGGGGGGGCAAGGCTGGTGACTCCATTTTTATCTCCCAGGCTTTAAATCATCAATACCGTTCTATGATTTACTAGTTTATCTCCGAAATAACAGAAACAAAGCTATTTTAGTGGACAAAGATAGCTTATGCAAATAAAAGCCATTAATTCTAGAGACCCTGTAGTGTGCCCGGCATACTGTTGGAAGGTAGGCCCCTAAAAAGCTCCACAGTGGGCCGGAGGGTTAGCTCAGTGGTTCTGGCGCCTGCCTCGCAAGCGCAAGGACCTGAGTTCGATCCCCGGTGACCACATATAATGCTGGGCGTGGAGACTCATGTCCACCAACAATCCCAGCACTGGGGAGGCAGAGACAGCAGGATTGCTGAGTTCGCGGCGGCTTGCCTGGGCACCATAGTGAGCTCAGGGCCAGCCTGAACTACAAAGTGAGACCCTGTCTCAAAAAAGCAAAGCAAAAAAAAAAAAAAAAAAAAAAAAAGAAGCTCCACAAAACTGTGGAGTATTGACTTAAAGATTAATTTTACTTTCATTTCTGAATGTGGAATTTCCCTTTAACTATATTAACTTAGGGGTTTCTACTTTTAGTGGGGAGGATTTATAGTTTTATAGGGATGGTACTTTGTCAACATAGGGATCATGTCAATGCTTTTTTTCCTTATTAACTTGTGATTTGAAGGTACTTTCTCATTATGTTCAGGGACTCCTCATTTTGCCTGGACTTAAATGGATACTAAGACCAAACAACTAATTGGTCAAATTAATGTAAGTGTGTCAAACAAGGTCAGACCTGAGCTTACGTAGTCTGCTTTGTCTTCCTAATGCCCCATTTTAGTATGGCAAAGAAGGACTATATCATCTGTTTTGCAACTATAGGATAATCCTGTTTACATTCATCTTTGGCTATGTACTCCCAAAGGCAGAGGCTGGGACTATAGTGTGTGCATTGCGTGGTGCAACATTCTTCTCTTGAATGCCATAAGTAATAAATAACAATGATGAAGTAGCATTTTCAGATTAAAATGTATTGACTGGATAATAAAATGTACTGTTATTCCTACATAAGGTTGTATTTATTCTGGGAAAAGTAGTATACAAAATGAGTTTGGCCTTTTAAAGACTGTGTTTTCCTTCTATTTTTGCTGGAAATTTGCTTTCATAAATTATATTGTTAATAACATATTCATTTTATACTGCTATAAGTCACAGTCAGCAACCTCAAATGCAATAGTTTTTATGAAAAGCTCCTCTTGAGCTTTTATCTACACCACAAAATCACCTACGTTATAGTGTGATTTAATCCCTCTCCTCAAAGGGGATCCTAGAAGGTGAACCCCAACAAAAAGCTACTTTCCCCGTAGAGTAGGAAAGTGGAGGACACTCGTGATGCAGTCAGCTTTCATCTTTTATCTTTCAGATGATAATCTGACCCAAATGTACCTCTGGGCAGGGAGAAGCAAGGACATCAAACAATGTTATATGTCAAATAATACTATTGTACTATTTCTTATTTGAATATCCCACCAGGGTTTTGAGAATGCATCTGCATTTGTTTTTCCTTTCTTCTCCCGTAGTACAAATGGGGAAACCAGGATAACAAAACTAGCAATGAAACTTGTGTTTTCTAATTCTCAGGCTCTCTCCTCTTTGGTCCCTGGCTCCTCAGTTCCCTAGAGAGTGATGACACAGAGGTGCATGAAATGAATCCTGTGGTGTTCAAAGATTTAAGAAGTACTTCATCGTTCCATTTACCTGCTGTATTATCCACAGACCGAAGGCCGTTGGTCAGGCTCCACGTCTCCATGTCCGGCCCCTCCTAGGTCAATGTTCTATGTCACGTGCCGTCGCCATTCATTCTCCATAGTTACCGAGCACCCACCCTGCCCAAACCTGTGCTGCTGGGTCCTGCTGCTTACTACGAGACAGGCGCGGGCAGTCAGTCATGGAGAGGACCGACATAGCTGTACTTCCAGTGCTTTTCAACAGTCTGATGTGGAGTTTCCCGCTTGCTGTTTCCCAGCGTGCCTGATACCCTCCCAGTGGCTGCTGTCTTGTGCCAAACAGTGAGATGATTTCTTTGCTTGCTGCAGGCAGGTTGAGCTAATGGGACAGTGGGAAGTGAAATGCTGGCTGGGACCGTCCATCCCACTCATGCCCTTTTGCCTCTCTCTGGCGCTCGGTGCATTGTCAGCTCTTGTCCATGTGTGTGTCCTCTTAACTAGCTTTGCGAACCTTTGCCAGTCTATGCGATATAGCCCAAGTCACAGATATCAGACTGAATGACTATTTAACCTAAAACTCGACGGATAGTATTCCCATTTTTAATACTGCATGGAACTTGGCGACTAGAAATGTCATAAACTACTATGGACTGAGAACTCTTATCCACACATCAAATTGTAATCTTTCATGATGTTTCTTCTTTCCCTCAGTCCTATTTCATACCTATGTTGTAGCATCTTTTTTTTTTTTTGAGACAGAATCTCGCTTTGTGGTTCAGGCTGGCCCTGAGCTCACTCTGGTGCCCAGGTGTTGTAGCATCTTTATTATGTTTTTGTTTTTGTTTTTGTTTTGCAGACAGACAGGCATCTTCATGATATCTCATTCTACTTTTTTTTTTTAACTTACTATACTTTAAGCTAATCAAATTTGTACTGTTGATCAATTTCCTTCCTGAAACCTGTGAAGTTCCTTACAGCTATATACAAGTCTTTGGTTGAAAAGTGGTGAGCGTCCCTCCATCTCCTGCGTATAACTGTTAGCGAAGAGAATCAGCAGTGGCTCCTCTGCGTCCCGGATGGCGCTGCCTGGAGGGGTTTTGTCTTCTGAGGGCCCCGGCCGGACACTGAGGGGCCCTGTTCTTTCAGGGACGGTGCCGACGCGGCCGGTGTATACTCGGTCGTCCCCTTCTCTGTTCAGCTAATCCCTCTTGAAGGGTTTGCCCGGAGCGGCTCGGCCAGCCGCCTGTTGTCCGTGCGGGCTGCAGGCCGTCCTGAGCCGGGACACGCCCGAGGGGCTCTCTGCTGCCGCTGGTCCTCAGCGCTCCAGGCTGTGAGGGGCCGTGATGACCAGAAATCACAGGAGACCCAACCTGTGCTCATGTGCTGCTGTTCCCATGAGTTAATAGTTTCTGTTTCTTTTTCTTTTTAAAGAACAAGCACAACGGAACAAGGTGATTTATGAGATATGACATATTTATGTTTTCTGCTTCTAATTTTCATTGTGATTCATGTTGTTTCCAGACTGATATTTTTGTTGTTGCTGCTGTGAGAAGGAAAAAGATGACTGGAGAGTATTACTTATGCATTGGTGGCCTGCAGTAATATAGCTGCTACCTGGGTTATCAGGGATTTAAAAATAAAACCCAACCATAAGCTATATATGAGGTAGATACCCTGAGGCTAGGCACAGAAGTCTATCAATAATAACAGCAATAATAATTCTTTACAAGCCTAGAGAGCTTCATATTTTAAAGCATTTTTTTACATAGTTCATCTGAGTCTCGCGTCGGCCTTGTTAAGGTTGATGAGACAAGTTTTAGCCGAATTTTACTGGGGAAACTGGAGCCCACAGAGATCCTGTGGCTGACTCACTTCAGTGTACGTTTCAGTCAGGCTCTGTATTCTCTTAAAATCCCTAAAAACCTGACTCCAAAATACCTTATGTATCTAAAGCTAGAGGTTTTTACATATTACTCTATAGTGAGTGAGTCAGTGGAGACATTTCTAATATATTACAGTTTTCATTTTCACCCACTATGCAACTCTGTGTAAGGCTACAAAAATGACCCAAATAAAAGCATAGGAAAGTGTTACTGAGGGTCTTTCTTGGTCAGAGCCTACAAGACTGGAGCTCTAGAATGACAAAGGAAGAAGAATGGGTAGAAAATTGTAGCAGACAGAAGAAAATATTTCTCATTTCTTCCAAATACCAGCTCATCAAATGTAGAGTGGAAATGAAAGCTGCTAAGGGGAAAATCACTTGACAATCCTTCACGAGATTTAAATCCATGTAAAGGAGAATTCAGCGCGTCTTTATTTCTGTTGCGCGGAATCAGATTGTGGAAGTCCATGGGCTGTGGTCCTGTCTGGAACTAGAAACCGCATGAAAAGAATGGAAATGACTGATCACTACATTTTCATTTTATGCAGAGTATATTGAAAATTTAGAAATTTATGCAGCAGAAATGGACAATTGGGTGATGGCTTAGATACAGGATTTAAGAGAAAAGGAGAAAATATGAATTTGTTAACATTGATATCTACTACCCTCTTTCAGCTAAAAATGAACTTATAGGTCCATGTCTTGCAGTATCAGGGCAGTTGAGTGACCATGAAAGCCACATTATTTGTCCATGTCTAATCAGAGGGATTTTTTTCTTTTTTTTTAGAGAGAGGGTCTTGCTTTGTAGTTTAGGCTGGCTCTGAGCTCACTGTGTAGCCCAGGCTGACCTTGAACTCACAGCAGTCCTCCTGCCTTTGTCTCTCGAGTACTGGGATTACAGGCATGAGCCACCGTGTCCGGCACTGTGGTGTGTGGTACCAGGGATCTAACTCAGGACCTCGTGCTTTCCAGGAAGGCACTGGAACTACTGAGCTAAATCCCTGGCCCCTTGTAGAGATTTCTTGATCAAAATATGCTAAGGGAGAAGGTCTAAACTTCTTTGTGGAGTGGTCCAGAGGGTCTGGAAGTTTATGTTCAAAAGAGGTAACCGGAGAAGCCTAGACATTTATTCTTGAATGTTGACATCTGTAGATGTTGTTTTTTATTCTCTGCCTTCAAGACTATTCCTTGCAAGAAATAAACAACATTTGAATGCAACACACCCAGAAAAACGGCTATTCTAAGAAAATAACTGGTGGCAGCAGCCATCAATAAGATAGTTCTAAAACTGCTTTTGTGCCCATAATACAGAAGTGTGCATCCTCTGCCGCGAAGCTCTGCCTCCTCGTCTGGCCACCGCTTCACATTACATGGAGTGACACACAGAAAGACTGCAAATAGTTTATAATAATCTCGCAGAGAAGACATGGCCAAGAACATACATCTTTTTTTCAGAAACAAAAGATTTTGATGGGTTCTAAAGGTAGATATCAAAGATTTCTAACATTATTCTACTTTGTTTATAAAAAATATTATATGTTAGTGTTGGTGAGCGGTAGAGATATTAACTGTGCTTCAAAGACAGTAGCCAAAAAAGCCTGCTGGGTGCAGGAGGCTGAGTGGGTGCATCTTTGTTTGGGTTCTTGTTGATGAGAAGTGCCCGTACTTTGTAGCTCTTCTGACCACACAAGCAGGTAATTAAGGGTGTGCCACATGGTGCGCTAAACTTCAAAGGTTTTAGGAAGTCCTACCTAATTAACACTTTAAAACAAGGAAGCATAATATCATTAATTTTGATTAATTTATTTGCTCTTCAGATAGCTTTTATTTTTTTAATTGAATTCTTTATGGTACATTTTATATACAGCTCACAATCTCACACTCAGCATTGGGGCATTTCTACCAGGATATGACACAAATTCTCATTTTTTCCCATACCCCTACCCACCCACAACCCCCGCCCCTTATGTACATGCTATTCCTTTTTCTTTCTAAATCATACTTATTCTTTCCCTCATTATGTTTCCCCACCACATTCTCTTTGAATATTGCCTATTTTACAAAATCCATCATACATTCTAGAACTCATTTACATCTACGGGTTTTCATACCAGAGAAAAGATAGAGTATTTACATATCTGGGATCATATAGCTTTTAATTTGTAATTCTATATGAATTACAATGTAACTTGGCATTATTTATACTCAATTGAGTATAAGTCCGCCAATCACAAGGGAAGTTCCTCGCAGCTGAAAGTCACTGTAACTCTCCAGCCAGCAAGGGCAGCGCTTAGTTAAGAGGTAGATACACTTGAACATCCCTCCCTTGGCTGTGACATCACCACTGGAATTCGCGGACTGTGAGGGATTATTTTGCTCACTACCAGGACTTTGTACTCTCGAGTAAAGGCTCATATAAAACCAGTAAAGGGTAAACAATAAACAAAGGGGTTGATCTTTAGTTTTGTCAGGTCCCTTCAGGAGTATTTTTGCTTTTCTCATCCTGCAGGATTTAGGTGATGGTGAGGACTGTGCAGTGCTGTAGAATGATGAATTCCGTGCCCCTTGGATTTGGGGTGTCACTGTGTAGGGATTTACACCCAGACTGGCCTGTCCCCTTCACACTCTGTGAGACACCCGGGAAATCCTGTTTTAAATCTTGTGTGCAGTCACCATGCCAGGAACATCCCTATTTGACCTGTACCCAAAATGCCCGTGGGTAGGAGTCGTGCTTGGAAAGCCAGCGTGAAACAGAGGCCTAACTCGTCGGGTGATGGCGGCGTGTGTGTCCTCCAGGGGGCATGCTGGGCTGCCTGTGAGCAGGCGGCGTGGCGCTGCCAGGGGTGCCAGGCCTCAGGGACACGTAGAGAGCAAGAATGGATTCGGGAACTGCACTCTTTGGAACCGGCTGTCAGCTGTCTTCCTCAGAAAACTGTCTTTCAAACAAAACTGTGAGATGTTATAAAAGTTCTTAAGACAGACCCAGCTGTGTTCTGCTCAGAGTCGGTCTCGGCCGGCTGATGAGAGCTTTGTCACTCTGGGTACTTCAGTGGTGAACGATGCCTCACACAAGGAGGTCTACTTCTCAGAGAACAAATTTGTTAACTTTTTAAATTAAGCTCTGATTGTTTTAAATAACTTTTTTACTTTGTTAACTACGTAACCTTATATTATCATTCCAGCAGTTTGGCAAATAAAATGACTAAGTTTTATGTAAAAAGTTGATATAAAGAGGTTAAAAACTAGCCTGAATCCTGAGCCATCTGGCACCCTCTCCGCAAAGACGGTTCACAGCACAGTAATCCAAAATGTTGCAACTCACAAAGATCAAAATTCCTAAAGTCTGAAATCCCTGAGGTTCTGTCTCTCCCTCCCTCTCTCTCTCTCCCTCCCCCCCCCCCGTCTCTCACTGGTTGTCTGTCTGATTAAATACATAGTAACTTTTACAGATAAAGGGTTTTCCTTTGTTTGGTGGTACTGCCTTAAGTCACAGTGTTTCCAAAATTAACTAGTTGCTTTTAAAATTCAAAAAGAAAAAGATGCTTAGTTTTGCAACTACAGTACAAGCGTAATTCCACTCCACTTAATTTCTTAAGGATGTTAGTGGCTATACTTTGTTGACAAAAGCAGCTATGCAAAAAACTTTTATCACAATCTTTGTTACGCCAGATTGAGTCTGCGCTAATCCCAGAGTTTTCATTCTCTCCCTCTGGATGTTCTTTCTGATGTCAACATCGAGGTGGCAAAGTCTAGTCCGTTTCCTACCTCACGGCTCCCAATGTGGCTTCAGGTTCTTAACCAAAAATGACTCTTACTTGACACGCAGCCTCTGATGGACGAACTCCTTTGATGTTGTTCGTGTCCGGATTTTTCTTAAGGAACCGTAGAGATCCGGGCAGAGGAACTAAGCCTGAAGTAAACAGAGCCCTGGAGTGGAGAAACATTTACAAGGTGTTCCTGTCCTGGCTGTATCCTGTCATCCTTTAGCGTGCCCGCAGAACAAACGGGGCTGCTAATCAAACAGCACGGAGAGCTTAGGTCATTGGAAGCCTTTTTAGTCATTTTGTGCTTTTCAAGAGTGAATTTGTTAGAATTATGCTGAATACCCACTTAAAGCCTCAGCTGATAACCCTACCTGTGTTTTATAACTCTGCACTGTCAGAACTCATAATAAGTCAAACATTCTTTCAGTGGTGCTCATAAGGGAGGAAAAAACCCCCACAAATTTAAGAGTAATTTCAGATTGTAAATGAAAAGGAGAGGCCCGACTGTTCATTTGCACCAATCATGCCTCCCTTTCATCTGCTCTGATTAGGCCTGGTGCGGATTCATCAGGCTCCTCCATCACCGAGCTGTCACTCCAGCCGTCTGTTGATTGAAAACAATCAAGGCTCTGATGGCACAATTATTCTGACCCTTTAACTAGAGGCTGCTGTGATAATGAAAGGTTGATTATGATAGTTTGTGCCTCTTTCAGTTTGCCAAGAAGGTTAATTTGGGCATCAGACGGATGTTTAATGGGCGCTCGCCGGCTACACCGAGGTAAATGAGAACGTGCGGTGTTGGATATTGCACGGATATAGTTCGGCTGTCAATCATTGTCATTTGGAGTTTGTGCCTCACACTCTGGAAATCACATTTTATTTTTTCCTTGGGATTTAATTTATTCTGTGCCCCGAGGAAGTTCTTTCACTCGGTGACCTTCACAGCAGCTTTCTGTGCCTTTTTTTTTTCTTTTTCCAGATGGAGCTCAAAGGCACAACACATCCAGAAGAGCGTTTTTTCTTTCATTTTCACTTAAAAACGGGAACTTAAAAAATCCATCCTTATCGCTGCCTTCCACTAGAGCGAGTGTTTGCCTTCTGATTGTGCAGGGGAGTGGGAACGGCCGCTCGCACCGCCCCGCGCCGCCTCCAGCGCCGCCCAGCGGACCTGGGACTTCGGGGCGGGCGCCGGGGGCTGGGGCTGCGGGACCCTCGGCCCGCGGCGCCTCTCTGCGGCCGGGCGGCAGCTCCCGCCTCTTCCTCCTCGCGCGGCGCGGGGGAGGGGCGGCGGCGCGGGGGAGGGGCGGCGGCGCGGGGGAGGGGCGGCGGCGCGGGGGAGGGGCGGCGGGGGGGAGGGGCGGCGGGGGGGAGGGGCGGCGCGGGGACAGATGCTCATCTCCGGGATCCTGAGGCCGCTGACAGCCGTAGATTTCAGTCTGTGTAAATTCAGCACCTGCTCTAGCAACTATTTGAATTACAGGGCAGGAATAACCTAGGCATCTCAAAATGCTGGTGTTCCTGCATGTAACTGATATTGTAGTGAGTTTTATTCTTCTCACATGCTTTTAAAAAGAAAAAGAGTAAAAGAAAGCACAGGAAAAAACCTTATTTCTGTCTCTGGGCTGTGCAAATACTAGTCTCATAGGCTAGGCGTCTGAGAGCTAGAATCATCATTCTGCCGTTTTGTTTGTGTTATTTTCATTTCCCCTCTTTTGAGGGGGATATTTCTACTTAGCCTTCGATGTTTTTTTTTCCTGTGCCAATTGTAAGACAATTGAGTAGAGGTGGAAATGACAGCATAATAACGATTATAATTTTACCTCAAGTGTCCTATTTTCAGATTATTTACTTCTTGCTTTTTTTTTTTTTTAAAGCTATTTGTTTTCCGATAGTACAGAAAATCATTTAGGTGATAATTCAGTCTCACCTGAAAAGGCTTCAAAAGTGAATTAAGGCTTTGAATCCAGTTACTATTTTCATGAAAGCTTTAGTTACACAAATGTGTTATTTAAAATATTTATTTAAACACGAGTAAGAATAGAATTGTGCATGTGGTTCTTTACCACACTAACCATAAAGGATTATCTGTGTCTAGCTCATTTGAGAACATGGATATAATCACCCGCAGGGATGGTACATAAAATTATCGATTAGTTATACCTTGTTCTTAAGCAATGGGAAATAAAAAGATAATTAGGAGAGAAACATGTCAGTCAAATCCGTAGCTTTTTGGCATTTACAAAAGTAGTATGGAGTTTAATTTTTATATTGTATCAGTGGTTTTACTTTATCGATTCATTATATTAGTAGGCTAATGGAACTTAAGCAAAGCTCATTCCTTTTCAAAGCAACTGTATCATGATTTCAAATCAGTATTGGTGTAAACCTGACTGACTTCCAGCCTCCCTCGACCTGTGCGGTCTTTATGTAGAAGTTTGGAAAATGCATCTCCCGAGTCATCCCGGAGGACCTTCCTGAGTGCTCCAAGCCCCCCGTGGCATGCCCACCCCTGCACATCCACGCTCATTCATCCACCGGCGTGATGTCCCCTCCATCACACTTTTGTTTAGTTAAAAAACACTATAATTGTAATAAAGAGCGTATTTTGTGGATAAAGACATTTTGTGTAGTCAAACTCAAAAGTATGGCAAAGTGGGGTAGAGTAGTCATTCTCCCCCAGTTATTTGTACTATGATAAAATGAAGTAAGAGAACACAGTGTGAAATATGCTTTTTAAAGACTGGTAGCCAGGGGCTGGAGATTTAGCTCAGTGGTTCCAGCACCTGCCTAGCAAGTGCGTGGTTCCTGGTTCGATCCCAGGTAATCACATACAACAATACCGGGTGTGCTGAATCACACCCACTGGCAGTGAGTACCACACACCACAGTGCCGGGCGTGGTGGCTCACGCCTGTCATCCCAGCACTCGGGAGGCAAAGGCAGGAGGATTGCTGACTTCGAGGCTTGTCTGGGCTACGTCGTGAGCTTGAGGCCAGTCTGAACTACAAAGTGAGACCAGGTGTCAAAAAAAAAAAAAAAGGTAGCCAGTAGCAGACTAAATTCCCTTGGTTATCGTGTACTGGTCCTTTGCAGTCACTGGCAGCAGGAGCCCTGACTCCCTTCGCCCGGCGCGGCAGCCAGCGTGGGCCTGCTCCGTGCTGCAGCCCCAGCGGTGAGTCTGGGCCCTGGGACTGTTTAATCTGGGGCTTCAGCGGGTGGATTCCTCACTATAGTCTCTGTACTTCATACATCTCAATGTTTCCAATGACCTTTGAGGATTGTTTTCTTTTTTATTTGGAAGCTGCCAACGTTAAATTTTTAAATGAGGTTTAGGTGTTTGCTGAGCCCCTAAATTCATCATGGTACCACTTACTGAGGCGCTTGACTCTTTGTCAGTGACCTGGGGGCAGTTGCCCGAGCCCGAGAGGGCCATTCGGCCCCACTAACAGAGGTTTAATTTCAGGTAGGGGCACATGTACCAGTGAGCCTGCTGTTGGCTCATTATTTGTGAGTCAGTTCACAGAGAAACAGCCCAAGGCTCACTGCTCTCAGGGTGCCCTAGGACATGTTCACAAATCAGTTCTTTAAAACTGTAACAATTATAAATGTGCCCACACCACTGAAAACACCAATGAGATGACAGTATGGAAAAAATGGTCTTGGGTATGTCTGAAGCTCTGTCTACAAAAAATGGGAAATTCCAAGTTTGTAGGATTTTTCTCCCTTGAATTCAAACTTCCATGAATATGATTTATAGGGAAATATCTAAGATTCTTGAGATCAAGAATAAACCTTGAGGCTGGGGATTTAGCTCAGGTATTACGGTGCCTACCTTAGAAGCACAAGGGCCCGAGTTCGATCCCTGGTCCCTCTCTCTCCCTCTCTCTCTCTCTCTCTCTCTCTCTCTCTCTCTCTCACACACACACACACACACACACACACACAAATCTTGAGTTCTAGAGTATTCACAGAGCTTGCAGTTGAGTGGCAAATAAATACTGATTAGAATCTTCTTTCTCATCAGTTACATTTTTGGCACACAGTGAACACTCAAAAATTGAGGAATGGATGAATGAGAAAACTGAAAGAAAACATTCACGATTATATAATTTTCCTGCAGAAGAACAAAACAAAAGCATAAGTAATTCACTCATATAATCTTTATTTTAGTTTTCTAAAACCATATATACATACACACATATGTACACACTCCAAGAAGAGAAAAATGTGTATTTTAATACTAAGTTTATTGAGGCATGATGGAATTAATACATGTTACTTTTGTCCTTTATAATAAAAAAATGCTCAAAATGGTGGCCATTGGCCTCCAGACATTTACTGGTATGGTGAAGCGCTGCTTGGGTAACCTTGGCCACTGAGATTGCTGCATGTGCATTTTCAATTTCTTCTCTAAGGGCGAGTAGTGTAGTGGGTTTTCTGTGATATATGACATCCTCTAGGGTCCTCTGCATGAAGGTAGCATCATTTGTTAAAAAAAGGCATACTGTTTTTCTTTTCCAGAAGAGTGTGTGTACATTTGTTAGTTGAGTATATATAAACCAAGTTGATAGTGAGACTTAAGGGAACACATATGAATAAACATTCATATTTTTTTAAACATTCATATTTTTAATGTGATAGGCAAGGAAAGACAATGTATAGTGAGCATTATGTAATAAAGCTACATTTAAGTTTATCTATTTTATTCAGCAATTCATGTTTCTCTGACTTAGAATTTTACAAAGCCAGAGATCTTACTCAGTTAGAATGTCATTCATATGAATATTGGCTCATGGTAAGGGATACTTCATAACGTGTAGTGTTACCATGATTTTATTACCACATTACAACAGTAAAATTTTTAGTACCAGCTGATATTTCTTATACCCCACAAAAATCTTCAAATTAGAGACAGGGTCTCACTTTGTAGTTCAGGCTGGCCCTGAGCTCACTATGTAGCCCAGGCAAGCCTCGACCTCAGCAATCCTCCTGCCTCTGCCTCCCGAGTGCTGGGATGACAGGTGTGAGCTAGCACGCCCAGTTTCAAAATTTAATTTTACATGACATTTTATGTAACACTAGTCTGAGTAGGACTTTTTCATGAATTCCAAAGGGCAATCGAACCGAGTGCCAGCTCCACCCCTTGGTGTCACGTTACCCTCATACTAAGTCCGTGTAGCCTTCCGAGCCCCCGCACTTTGACGCGCGCTGTGCCTGCAGTGCCCGAGGAACCCTGTGCCACGGGAACCGCCTCCCTTGTTAAACGGATGATGGAATTGTGCCTCGGGGGTGTCGGTGGCCCCTGTCTCCGGCCGTGAGAGCAAGTCCTGCCTCTGCTTCGTTTCCCATGATGAGCATATGCTGCCGAGGGAGGGAGGAAGCCGTGAGGGTCCCCTGTCCAGTGCAGGAAGTAGTCGGGGAGCGCGGGGAGACGCCGTGACCCCGTGGGACATGCGAATCCCTGTTCGTCAGTGGAATACAGGAAGGAGGATTTTTTTCTATTGGCAAATACTTTTTTTCTCTCACTCTGCAAAATTGTTCCAAAATACAAGCTTAATATCTGACCTTGTGCAAAGTCCCTTTAACATGTAGCAGGCCATGTTAAGAAGTATAAAAGACACTAGCATATTACTTAGTATCTCCTGGCATTAATCCAGAATCTGTGATGTTCTGAAGCATTCTTGTCCACTGACCACTAGACGGGTGGATAATTGGGTTTTGGATCCGAGGTGGTTACCAGACCATCCAAAGGCAACCACAGAACGTTATTCCTGCAATTGTGTGTTTGATCAAATATGAGGTGACCAGGAATGAGTTTCAGTTTCTCTGCAGCATCGTTGGCAAGGGTGATATTGCTCGTTTTATTGTCCCGTTGAGCACTTTTACCAGCTAAAAAGTTTTGTGTGTACCATTGGCGGGCATCATCTATTGACAGACCAGAGATAAAATTTATGCGAATAATACACCATATATTTATAATTCACAGATATGATCTCATCTTGGATTTTAATAAATAGTACCTGAAAGCAGTCACCACAGAACTTTGAAATGTATATTCTTCGGTCGAGATTATTTTATTTTTGTAAAAGGTGGCATCTGTTAGATTAGATAATATAATTTGGTCAGAGTTGTTCCCAGGAAGAAAGATGCTGGTGTGACCCACTCTCAGTGCGGGGTGCAGAAACCGCGCGTGCCTCTGTGTGAGTATGTTTTGCTGAGTAAGGAATGACAGATTAGAAAACTTCCCTTTATTGCTCTGGGGAAAAATTAGAAAAACTCTTCATGCTATTGAAACCCGTGGTTTGAATCCTAGCTGTAGCTGATTAATTGGTTGCCTCCTGACCTGTAGGGATTTGGAAGGATTCTGTTTTAGAATATTTGGCTGGATCCGGAGGTGACATATATCCCAGAGACAGAAGGAACCTCACTAATTCACCAACTTATTCATCGTGCGGAGAGGAGCCAGGTGACTGGACAGATAGCACTCCCGCTCTTCAACCTGCTGCTTCTTGCTGGCTTTTCGAAGACCAGCTCAGTTTGGTAGCTGTTGTGCCTAGGCAGAAAGGACAACTCAGTTTGGTAGCTGTTGTGCATAGGCAGATCCTACTGTCACAGGATAGTAGCTTTACTTCTCTTCCTATCTTTTCTTTCTCTTCATCTGGGTATACAACTTACCTTTTATTTTTTTTTGATTATTTATCGGTACGTTTTTTATATATATATATATATTATATATACATACATCATGATCACACTCAACAGTGAGAATTTGTACTAGTATATGACACAATTCTCATTTTTTCCCATTCCCCTACCCGCCCTGCAACCCCCCATAAGCTTTACATAAGCTTTGTTTCCCTTTTTTTTTAATTACCATCATGCTTTTCTTTCCTTTTGTTACTTGCCCCTACACTCCGTCTCCCTTGGAATATTTTTTATTTCACAATATTTATCGTACATTTCAGAACTCACTGACATCTGCAGTTTCTCATACCAGAGAAAAGATGTGATGTTTACACATCTGTGACGTATTTCACTTATGAGTATGTCCTGAATGTACATTCATTTGAGTATAAATGACTCAAACGTGCCGTTCTTTATGGCAGAGTAATACTCCATTTTACTTTTTAAAAAAGCCTTCTTGTGTTATGAGAGGGAACCAAAGTAAAACAGGTCAATTTTTATTTGCCTTCCTAAATATCCAGAAGTACATTTCATGTGGTTCCTCTGGCCGTGTATTTTTTCATTGACCTACGGGAAGTGATATGCTCAGTATCAGTTTTGCTTTTAGAGCCCTGTAGTATGTATAAAGGTAATTATTAAGGCACAGATCTTATGTAAAAGGTGAAAATAAGATCATTTACCATGTAACTGCATAGAAGTTTATATAAACAGTGAAAGACCACATGATATTACCACATCTGCTACACTGAATATTGTTTATTAAACCTGTCAGTTTTTTTTCTGACAATATATGATCTTGAGCCTCTTCAGACTTGATTCTATTGAAATATTCTTCCAGGAAAAAAAAGACAGATTATTTCTCTAATAAGCCATAATAGTTAATGTGCAGCTTCCCTTGAAAAATGTTTTACAAGCAAAACGTTAACACAGTTTTAGTTAATACCACTCGAGTGAGCACTGTTGTAATTTGTAATATTCCTCCATGGTGACATTTTCATTGTTTTGGTAGAAAAAAATACACTGACCCTGCACCCCTACCTTCCGGGGCTTTGGATTTTATGGGAAGGTATCTTAAAGAGGAGAGTGTGACCACAAGATTTGGTGCATTTTTTTTTATTAATGTAAGCTTAGCTGTGGCAGTCGGTATGCTGGTTTAACATGTCAGTGTGTGTAGCTCACATAATCAGACGAAAGAGGTGATCTGGGTATAGCACAGCAAATCTCAACACCTGTGCACTTACATTAGCTACATTTCTCACATTTAGTTTAAAGCAACTATATTAATCATAAGAGGGTATCATGTTACAGTTTTGTTTATGAGAATTCAAGGCACTTTAAAATACTACGTAAAATAGTGTATCTGGATCTACATATAGAGGCTGTTGAACTTTGCCGTGAGGATATGGGGTGATCGAGCGTGTGCTTGAGAGTCCATTTAGAAAGGAAAAATTCTACCTATACCTTGTTATTCATTTCTTCAAACATGCCGCCGTCTTCCCAGTTCTTGTTGGCTTGTGGATGCTATTTAATATTCCCAGCTCTGGTGGAGGCTCAGGAATGTCACTTTTGATTTACTGCTGTGCCCTTTATTTGTCCGTTTCTGAAACGGCACAAGCACGGGATTTGTGCTGTGTGTTGGGCATTGAGGGCAGACTGGCGCTCTGGTTTATCTGAATGGGATGCCAAGACTGGCAAGGACATAGAAAGTTGTCCCTTCACAGCGTGGGGTCCTGCAAAGAAGAGGGCTCCCCTGCACTTCCAGCAGAGCTGTCTACAACCACAACTCAAACAGATGAATAATGATGGCTACCTCTTGGCAAAGGGGCAGAGAGAGGGTGTGAACGAAAATGCCAGTCATGGCTCCCTCAGCTCTGGCGGCCACGTTCTGTGCTAAGAGCACTCTTTGGATGAACGCAGAGTATGTGTGGACCAATATAAAGAAGTGGTCAGCACTTCTGTCATACAGGCTTTATCTTTTGTTAGTGTTCTCCAAAGGATTTGATCACTTATCCAGTCCTGCTTTATAAAGACACTTGTGGTATATATTTATAAGGTATAAAGGTACTTGTATGGAAGAGAGCACATTGGTGTGTATTCCGGGATTTGGGATAACTTCGTAATTAACATCTTTCTGGAAATCCATGAGGATTTTTTTGTTGTTTTAGAATTGCTTCGAGTTTTATAATGCATACATATGGACAGAAACAAGCAGGGTTACGTTTCAAAACATCTGCTTCTTTAAAAGGATCAGTCCCGGTAGAGTTCACAACAGCAGCTCGAGTGTTGCGCACAAGCAGTAGCTGATCACAACTGAAGGATTTCACCTTTTTGGAAATAGAACATTTGTCCATATAGGTGATACATTTGTGAAATATGCATGAGCATGTTGTATGTGTTATTTTTTCTTTTCTAGTGGCGCCTGGATGCAAGCTCAGGTCTTTGGTGTGCTTGGTGGGCCCACCACAGTGGAGCTATGCGCCTGGCCCAATTATGGATGCTAATTCATTTACAGGACGTAAGATCATATACTTTATATTTAGTATTATAAATATATTCCCCAAGATAGCAATCAGTGGAGATAACTTAGAAAACTAAAAGGAAATTTTATTCTTTCCATATTATTTTGAGCCAGCTTTAATTAACAAGGAATAACCTAGAATTAAAATACATATGCTTGCCAAAGTGAAATAGTAATTCAAGACCCAAATTGTTTTGTCCCCCAAATTAAATCACCACCTCATATGATACCGTAGATATTTGCTGTATATTTGTGACATAATTCATAAGACTCACTGAAAAATAGTTTGCCTGTCTGCTAACAAAGTATGCCTATTTTAAAAATAGACTTTATTTTTCTAATTCAAGAAATATTAAAGTTATAGTGAACTTGAGTGTTTTTGCCTGGAATCTACCTCCAAAATACTTAATGTGATATAATAGAAAAATACATTGTTTAATTTACAAGCTGACTTTCTAGTTGCAACTTTTCCGCTAATTAGTCGGATGACTAAAGTCATTTATGTTGTCTGGATTTTATTTCCATGTGTAAAATTGAGAAGCTTAAAGTGGATTCTAAAGTGGCTTCTTCTGGACTGAAAGTTTTATTATTTATTTGAAAATGTGAAAGACTACAGTATTCCTTACATCATCAAGAATCTCAAAGAAATGGCGCCAGAACCAGTAATGCGAAGGAGAAAACACTAAATTCAGTGTAGATCTTAGCTTATAGATACCTCATGAGAAAGCCATAAAAGTGAGATAATGCAATAAATAGGAAGCTAAGCCTATGGCGGATAAAGAGATAAGTATACCTAAGAAATTGTATTGTTGAAGACAGATGGAAGAAACAGCCTAAGAATAGTTGTGTGAAGTTTTCCATTTATGCCGTAAGTATTTAGAGCTAATCCGGCCAGGTGCTGTTGTAATGAAGAGGAGACAGATGAGCTGATCTGGGGTGAGCTGTAGCTGATGCTCCTTCTGAAGAGGAACGGCTGTCTGCCCAGGAGCGGGCTGCCGGGCGCCTGAGCGTCTCCTCCGGCCGTGGCCTCGGAAAACCCTGCCTGCCTGCCCCGTTTCCTCCGTGTACTCTGCTGCGGCCTCCCACACTGAACTGCATCTTCTTTCGCACTCGTGCTGGCTTCACCGGAGAGGTGGGCGCTGACTCTGGCTCCGTTTCACTTTCTTCCCCGTTTCAGGAAGGGGGCAGGGTGGCAGGGTGGCAGGGTGGCAGAATGAACACCACAGAAAGGGATTTCAGTGTCCCCTAAGGGAGCTCTTTTCCTTCTAGTGTCCTGTAAAGCTGCTAGTTTTCTGAACAGTCTCTTTTCAAGCATGATCATCAAAACATGCGACAGAGCTCCCTGCGGGCCCCGTGACCCCTCCACGAGGACTGTCTTCTGTTTATGGTGGTCTCTAAGCCCCTCAAGTAAACACCAAGGTTCTTCCCATAACCTTTCCCTTAATTCAGTACAGCGCAGAAGAGTGTTACCTTCAAACCGTAGAAAGCCTTTTCAAGCATCTCAGTATTTGGGGGTTTTTGCCATTTCTTTCGTTATTTGACCAAATAAGAATTATTCTTGTTTTCAATGCTTTTTCTCCTTAGTTTTTTTTTTATAAAGGTAAAAAGAGAGCACAGTAATAATGTTTTTATGTATTTGAGTTACTTTATGTTACTGCTAACATGATTCACTTACTGACTTACAAACCTCACAGAACTCGGTGTCCAAACATGCTGCTCATAATAATAAGTTAACCAAGTGTCCTATAAAGTTTAATAATGTCTTTGATTTAGTTAGATTTGTATTGTCTTAAATTTGAAACATTACACTTATCTAGTAAGACAGAAATTTACCCTAGTGGATGGAATAATTAACGCGGTTTTCAAATGTAAATTCAGTCCGAGTGCTCCAAGAACAGTGTTTTATGAATAAAAAACCTGTCTAAAATCATCCTACTTACAAGGGTAGGGCAAGTGGGACTCGCACCAGCTAGAAGCTCGTGGACTCCAAATCCACCCCTTGAGCTAGTGGATCCAAATGTGCGCTGCTCCCGAGAGCCCACCCCACGCCACGCGTGTCCCAGAGAGGTCGGAAGCTGCTGCGAGGCCCGGGCCTTGTAAATCACATACGCCTTTCCGTGGAGAAAAGATAAACCCACCAGGCGTGGATGACTCACATGGCCTGAAAATGTTAGTGAATTAGGGAGGTGTGAAAATTACGTAAGACCCGTGAGAAATGAGAAGTGCTGGGAAGAAAGAAGAAACCAGAAAAACGTTAACATAATATTTATTGAAGTCGAAGGTGGAAAGCATTGTCATGTAGGTCGCACGTGGCGGTAGGAAGTGAGAAGTTACTCAGTCACAGAGGACAGCGGGCACTCCTTCAGCCCTAGTTTGATGTGTTAGAGGTTTCTGTAAAAGAAAAACATAGCTGAGGCTTGTTTACCTCTCATGCAGTCAATGACACCATTTACTAGGAAGATGAAGATCAGCCGGCGAGTATTCAGGGGTGGGACGGAAGATTGATTATGACACAGGAAGAACTGATTTATGAGAGAAATGAAAAATAATTAAATGGACCACACTGTGCTTTACTGACATGGATATTTATCTAGTGTTGCTCCAGTGCTGTTTTCTGTAGTACAGTAGTGTATGAAAGACGCAAAGCTGCAAGGATGGAAAGATGCTGAAAAATTGCTTATAGAACAAAACAGTATCAACTGGAATTAAATTAAGCGCAATATCAAAGACTGAGTTTCAGAAAGTTCAGAAAATACCTAGTGCATAAGAAATGATCTTGAGCAGCACAATTTTATTTAGAATTTTTTTCTTTTTTGTACCAGGGAGAGAACTCTTGCTCTTGCCAGACAGATGTGGAGTTCCCTGGCCCTGGAACTTTATCTTAACTGGAACTTTAGAATATTTGTGGGCAAAGAATAAAAAAAAAAATCATTAATGGGCCGGAGGGTTAGCTCAGTGGTTCCGGCGCCTGCCTCGCAAGCGCAAGGTCCTGAGTTTGATCCCCGGTAACCACATAGAATGCTGGGCGTGGAGACTCGCCCACCAACAATCAACGCCGCATACCACAGTGCCGGGCATGGTGGCTCACGCCTGTCATCCCAGCACTCGGGAGGCAGAGACAGGAGGATTGCTGAGTTCGCGGCGGCTTGCCTGGGCACCATAGTGAGCTCAGGGCCAGCCTGAACTACAAAGCGAGACTCTGTCTCAAAAAGCAAAAAAAAAAAAATCATTAAGTAGTTGGAGTATCTATCTCCCTAGAGAAATAACTGGGACAACTTTCTTTGAACCTTCTGTAGATGAGTTTCATCTTTCTTTTGCAACAACTTTGATTATTGCTGATGTTATCATACATAGATAAGTTCCATCAAGTTGGTAGCTTATTTAAATAAACAATGCCATCTTCTATAAAACATCTAAAATATCATTCACTGTTTCCCCTTAGTGCTCGCCATGTGGGTAATGAGGGGCATCCTCTTTTTTTTTCTTCTCACTCTATAATTAATTAAGAATTCACTTCATCGCCTAGCAGAAGTGAATTAACTTCATTTAGAAACTAGAAAGAAAAGCAGAAAATGCACGTTGCCATTTGGAGCCATTCTTCAGTGGGATGCAGGAATTCTTAAAGTGTGAAATCAATCCCTCGGGAAACCTAGACATTCCATTTAATAGAAGAAAGTGCAGATTATTTTGCCAAGGGGCAGTGATGTGAGAATTCTGCGTTCCCTTCTCCTTCCTCCTCTAGACCAGACACCATCTGAACAGGGAGCCCAGAGTCCATTCTCTTGACTTGGAAAGTGAGTAAAACACAATGGGAGTTATTTTGTATCTAATTCATTGCTTTTTCCTGCTAATTCTTTCAGATCTACTTTAGAGTTCTAGTTGAATTAAGTATTGCTAAGAATAATTGTCAGAATAACTGGAAATGTTAGTCATACTGTCTTATATTAGTGCGTGGGAACATTTGTCATAAATACTAAGTCACAGTTAAATATTCAGTTGTTTCCTTAATGAATTGGTTTCTTGACGGCATTTCAAAATTAATATTCAATTTTGTTATTTCTGACTTCATGAACTTGCTTTCATTTTTTAGGAAACTCTCTTTACCTATGGCCACAAGTTCCTACTTCTTTTGTTCTTAAAAAAGATCTGGAAGGGAAAATAAAAGGGGATTATATTCTGTTTTTGTTCATAATACAAAGATACACTCCTCTATATCATGTTTGTGAAAATGACTAGCAAACTGTGGGCATTTTACATGCGTAGATAACAACTGTCTTCAAGGTGGAAACTAAGAGAAAAAAAGAAAACTGATAAGCTGTAATCTTACTTTTTTTTTCTTCTTGCTTCCTGTCTGCTGTACCTACCAGAGCGGTGGAGGAAGGTTGTTTTCCTTTCTGAATCATTCTGCTTGTGTCATATTGATTTTCTCTCAAGTGCACCCTGTAGTCGCAGATGATCACACGTTTTCTTACTTATACTGATTCAGCAACTCGGCTCAGAGGTCGACATGTACTGCTTGAGCTGTGGTGGCACCGGCGCTGTTGGCATTGCCTCTGGGTGGGGCACGCTAAGCCTCTTACTCACAAAACGTAAGAAAACAGATTGTTTGCAACAGTTGTGAAAAGCAGTGACCGTTCGCCCTAAGTATCATCTCATTCACCTCCATCGGTTTTGCTTAGCATCGGTCCCAAGTTCTACCCCGGTATCGTGAGCTCTTCTGTGTGTCTGCTGATACTAGAAGAAAAAGAAAAGGAACAAAAAGGTCCCTCACTTAAGTATCAAAATACTAAACGACCATGGTGGGTTGTAGCGGAACTCTCACTGTCCGGAAGCGCGCGGCGAGCTGCGTGCGCGCCCGTGTCCGTCCCGTGTCCG
>PVIC010030402.1:0-21942 GCA_004025085.1 Thryonomys swinderianus
TGTATGCTGCATACCAGAAACACTTTAACACTGGAAGAAATTCATAGACTAAAAATCAAAGGACAAGAAGAATACTACATTCAACAAGAACATGGATAAAAGCAGGAGAAGCTATTCTAATTTCAGACCAAGAAAATTTCAAGCCAAAACTAATCAGAAGAGGCATTGGTTACAGGAATGATTCAGCAGAAATAAAAAGAAATTCCAAACATTTATGTACCAAACACCAGCATACCTAACATATACTATGAAGAGTAGTATAGAGATTTCTCAAAAATCGAAACTAGTTTTTCCATTTAACCTAATTTTCCCCTGCTAAGTATTTTCCCAAATAGTTAAATGTATACATTTTAATAGCCACAGAATGCATAATAGCTAAATCTTGAAAGCAGCCTATGTGTCCATCAACAGATGAATGGATAAAAGAATATGGTATTTACACAGTGAAGCACTGCTCTGCCATAAAGAAGGATAAATCTGCATAATCTGAAAGAAAATGGATGCACTTTACGATCATAATATCAAGTGAAATAAATTAGACATATAAGCTTAAACATCACATGATTTCTCTCATATGAGAAACCTAAAATATAAATTTAGAGCAAAATAATAGATAACAGGAAGTAGAGACAAGTCTTTTTCAAATGGGAATGTGATAAAGAAATGGTGGGGAGGACTGAGGAAGGCGGGAGCAAAAGAGAAATAATAATTGAGATGTGTTATGCACAGGTACCAGCATTCCATAAGAAATAAAATCATTATGTATGGCAAATATGTACTAATAAAAATTAAAACTGAATGTGAAAAACAAGGCAGTCCATCAGAGGAGAAATTAAAATGTCATTCATTCTCTTCCAATGTTGAAGAAATGCAGCTTATGTAAAGATTATCTGATGACCACTGGAGTCAGACTTCTTGGACTTGAATCCTAGGATCCTACTGTCTGGCCCTGAACGAGCTAATCAGCTTCCATGTGCTCCAATTTCTTTACCTGTACTACAGGTAAAAATAGTACCTATTGCATTAGGTTGTTAGGAAAATATGATTATTTAAAACATGCACAGTGCTTAGGGTCAGTCACACAGTAAATGACCATTGTTATTTCAATATATACTTACTGATATTATTCAGTATTCCAAATGTACTTTACATTGAGATAAAGTTTCCTAGATGCCTCATACAAATGTTTTCTTTAATCATTTTTATTGTGAAATATATACCAAGTAAAGTCTTTAAAATTTATATGTCCACTTTCATAGTGTAGTTTTATACTTTGTCACCCAAGCTGGGACACTCAGAGAGAATACAGATCTTACTAATAAGATAACAGGTGCAGCTTTGTCCCTAGCATTATTGGAAGTTAACAAAGTTCTCCAAAGTCAAATCTTGTGTAGTTGCCACCAGACCAAGAAACAGAGTATCTCTCTAATTCTACACCCCCAGCCAATCTCCTGTAGGCCATGACCCCTTCCTGTCACCCATCATGTAACTGCCCATTTTCATTAGATCTTACTTTCTGAATCTGTAATCTTACAAAATTTTTCTGTTTTAAACTTTTCAAAATATGATCTATACTTTAAATGTTTGTCTTTTTCTTTTGCTCTATATGATAAAGGATATGAAACATATAGTCATAGCTTAACTATTTTACTCTGTTATTTAATCTTTCATTGTATAGCTATTCAATAGTCTGTTTTTCAATTTTGTTTTCTAGGATTTGACTGTTGTTCCTCTAATCACATTTTGGTTAAATACATGAAACCATTTGGTCTCTAAAATTCTTCTCCAGTATAAGATGGTTAGCCACTAGTTCCACAAAACCAGTACAAACTCTGAACAATTAGGCAGCACTCTTTAAAATGTATTACTATTATTGGACCTTCAGAAAATAGTTTAATGAGTCATAAGGTCACAAAGATGCCAGCCTTTACAAAAATATAAGCATAAGCAGTAGAAATACAAAATGAGAACATGTTTCCCCCAGTACCAGTAGTAAATCTCTTGGTAGATATAGAGCCATGCCTTTTCTTATCATAAGAGACCTTGACTTGGTAAATGACAAGCTTGTCTTCTACTTATGACTATATTTATTTGTGGTAAAAAGTTATGTTATTTGCTAAAGAGTCAGTGAAATGTAATTCTATAAGGAGGACTTTGCTGTTTAATGTTGCCTGTAAGTTCAGGTATGAATATGAGTTGTTTTATTTTTTTTCTTTTTAATTTGGGAGACATCTGTAGGTTTCTAGGCTTCAGTAACATTATTACTGATTCTGTTATGAAAATTTCTACATATTATAACTATGCATAATCTAAAGATACCTGAATCAAAATTTTTAGTCTTACAGAAAATACAGCATTTACCATGTTAATCTAAAAGGGATACATCTTACTAGGCTACCTGGTTTATGATATAAGGGTGAGGCTTTGGAAAATATGGATTATCATGTACAATAAGAAATGGCAGTGAAAATCTTTGGATGAGTCTTGCTCATGTGCAAGAATATCAAAAGAAGAGAAAAAAAAAGAAAGAGGAAAATAAAATCTTTAAATTAGGACTGATTTCTAAATCATAGCAGATGGCAAACTAGGGGGAAAGATGACTCACCCTATCTATTTAGAGAAAGCCAGTGAACAGACTGTTACCCTTCCTCTCATGAGTTTGTTTTCATAAGAACAAGTCTAAGAAATTTACCAAAATTATTAAATTGTCCCATCATAAAAATGGCTTATTATGCAAAAAAGTCATAAATCACTATTGACCTGTTTTTATAACATAGAGGAACATATGCTTATCAAACCAGGCTCAATGAAAGAACCCATTTCCAATGATTCATCTTCTATATCTTATGTTCTGTGTTTCGTTATGCAATGTGCTCTGCAAAGACCTCTCAGGTCTCATTAAATGCTTGGTTGAGGCTGGGGTCATGGTAGAAACTGATAGTTGAAATTCCACTTGAGGATGCAGAAGAAACGGTGTCAACTTGTGGCAGCCAGGAAGCAGAGAGGGAAGGGAGGGGTAGGGAAGTAGATTATATATATGTATTCTATACTCTTCCACATCATGACCACAGTGACCCACTTCTCCTGAACCCTTCCCCCACCGATGCTGCTCTTCAGCACTGCTTCCTAGTCACCATGAAGTGGGCAGCAGCTCTACTCTACCATACCCTGTTCCTGCTTTGGAGCCAGCTGACCATCAACTGAATCCTCTGAAACCATGATCTAATTAAACCTCTGTTCTCTGAAGGTGTGGATATTGGATATTTTATACCCAAAATAGGAAAGCAGCCTAAAAATACTTCCAACTCTAATCCAGCATGACAAAATCCATTGTAGCCTTTGACAGTACCGTATTTTTAAACCTCTTTTCCAACAATGAGAAATCTGGCTGTATTTCTATCAATGTGTTGAACAATTGCTCAATTCCAGAAAATACTAAAAGCAGTTTTAAAATTGTTAACCCACACAGCAAGAGAAGAAAACTGAGATTACTGCTTGTTGAATATTTGTTTATAGCTTTTTGTCTTTAATCAAAGATATGTAGTCAAAATACTGTGTTCAAACTTACATTCTTCATCTTTCCTCTTCAATGTGACTCTTTCAGTCATCTAAAAAGAATTGGATTCATTTGTCCCTATGTATACTATATTCTAGTTTCCTTTTATCTTTTTGGTATGAAAAATGGTAACATTTTTCAAAACTGAATGGAAAACGTTGTTGACACTGTATTATTTCTAGTGCATCTTACCACTTTTTTAGAAAACTAAACTCATTATTTTACTCTCTCTTTACTAAATTTACTTTTGATAAAACAATTATGGGCACATTAAATTGTATATTTCTTCTTTTACTTCATGGAAGGGGATACTTGTGTGATCCCTAGAGGGGACATCCCCTTATAGTTTGTCATTAGGTGTCTTATGTGTTTTATCACAATGTACTCTCAGCAAATCACAATGGTCGAACTAAATTTAAAAATTTGTGCCTTGTTCACAAGTAAATGTACATGGTATCCAGAAGTGCCTGCTATAGCATTGTATAGCTACAGTTCATCTGAATGTCCCTTCTAGCGGAAGAAAAAGTGGTCCAAAGAGGTCTCTGTTCCAGTAGTGGCAAATCTATGGCACACACACCACAGTGGGCTATTTTGTAAGCTCTAAAAGTTGTGCTATCATTTATCTACAATTATCCACTGGCAGGTCCCAATGATTTTTTTTTTACTATTATTAGAAAGAGTAAGATTAGAAAGCTGAAGGTAAGAATTGTTTGAAAAGAGCAATTTGGGAGAGTCTTGAATTATAAAGAGTTCTGGAGGATCCTTGAGTTCCATGAGAATAATTACAAAAAAAAAAAAGCATTAGCCTTCAGAAGAGCTGTCAGTAATACACTGGAGGAAATAATCCATTCTTAGATACTACCTCCATCTAGCTATTCCAGTGTTCACTCAATAGTTTGGTTAGATCTATAAGAACTGCTAGTGGCAGAGATAGAGGATATGCATAGACTTAACAGTGCAGATTCCCTAACAATGTGGGTCCACATGCCATCAATTTTGACTGCCTAACTTACCAGTAGTAAAGAGCAACAGCCCTCTCAGAGATGACAGCTGTCAATTACAGACAGGCTAATTGCAATGGATCCTTTCTATCTTCAGGAAACAATAGAATATCTTTGCAAGAACAGAGATGTCTTTTGATACGATTTTGCCTTTTCTGTGCTATACTTCTGTCATAATCATATGTAGTTTATATTTGCCATCTTGTTTGTCCAAATAGTGATGTTTTTAATTTAAAAAATGCATTTTGAGAAAGAGAAGAGAGGCAATGACCTCACAGTAAAAGAATTCATTACTATTGCCATTTGCTTACTAGGACTAGCATAACTTCACAGTTCATTTCTAGCAGTTATGGAACAAGTTATCTGCAAAGTTAAATCCCCTTCCTCGTGATACAGTGCATACCCAAAATTATTACCACTGTTTGAGTCTACTTCTCTCATAATCAGAATATGTGCTTTTAAAAATCAAGGCATGAGAATTAGAAAGCTTTTATATCTTCATGAAGTCATTCCCAAAATTGATTCTTCCCATCTTCATGTATTTGAATGATTTTATGTTCTCAAAGGATATAACAATTGTTTCCCAACAGGACATGGGGATTCCAGTCAGTTATTTGGATTATACCATGTTATCAGGGAAGTTACTATGCTGTTTAATGTTATTCATTAAATAAGAGAGGAAATTTGCTTGTAGTTACACATTAGTAAAGCAAGGGTTTCATGCCTGGAATTTAGAGAATTCTGTGAATTCCAAACTTTGTAATGTTTTACTTTATGATTTAGACTCTCAGGTAGAGAATAATCACTTAAGATTGTAGCTGAACTGAAATTACCATCACCTAAGGATGAATAAAGTGAATAGTGAACATTTGCACCTCAGATTATTTTTACAGGTGGATTAAGTGCAACTTTTGTTGTACAAAGAATAGATTCATCTTTAATTGGAAGCATAAAGAAATGAAAGTTGTACAGATGCTTAAATATGAAAGAAAGAGGTATTTGAATAGTGAGATAGCCAAATTTAAGGGAGTGTGCATTATTTTTTGGTGAGTCACAGCCCAAAAAATTCTAGGAATTTCTAATTGCCACCTTGGTGCCCCTGTATGATTCCCATTCTGGAAGAAAGAGACATCTCTCAGTGATATTTTTACTGACAGCTACAGAGCTTCCTAGACCTCAGTAGGCGGGCACAGTGCACATCCTCCCTTACCCTTTTGCAAACCACTCCAATATCCTCCTTTGTCTTTTATTGCTCCTCCGTGCTCCTAATCATTTTGCAAACCACTCACTGTATTATGTCACCTCTGTTTTAAATTCTTAATTTGGACTATGTTTTCCTGACTAGAACAAGGCTGAAATACCCTTATATTTCAGGGAGATGGATGTAGGAAAACAAGCCTAAACACTTATCAAAAGTTCCTTCTCTGCCTCTGCATAGTTCACTGTTATTTTACCTGGAAATGCTCTGCTGGAGACCAGAACAATGATAAAAGTGCCATTGGTGTAGGCCAGACTAAGTAGGTTTCAGCTGAGAACAAGTAATTCATTGGATTCCAGGCCACATGTGCTAGACATTGGAGGAATTTGTTCACATTCAGCTGATTTCCTAAGACACTGTAGGAGACTGAAATAAAGGATGGCTGACTAATTAATTTGGTGGAGGAAATGTCAAGGCAGCCCAGCATTCAGGCTGTGTCGTGAGTACTGCTTGCTGTTTGTATTAAGACTTCCACTAAGAAATAAGATCAAAAACCCGCTTTACAACTTACAGTTTTGTCAGAAAGTAGTTTCTTTGAAGTTGGAGCAGAGGACAGTTTGATTGCTAAAAAAATTAAAATTAAAAATAAGCCAAGTTCTTTGAATCTGGACAAAAAAAAAAAGATGACTTGAGGGCAATATGGGAATTAACAAGATCCCCCTTTCTTTTCAGGCTCCAGGGTACAAAATTGAAAGAGTTTGCCTTGAATAAAGAAGCTCAGATGACTCTATTCAAAAACATTCTGCTAAAGAGTTGCTTTGCCAGGATTTGTTTCACAGTGCTCAGCCACATAAGCATTAATGCCAATATAGCCATGATGTAAAAGAAACCTCACCTTTGCTCAAGCTGCTGGCAGACCACAGACCTTGGTGTCATCCACACACTGCTGGTTTTACCAGTATATATAATACAAGAGTTGCGGGGTTAGGGAAGCTTCCTCCCAGAATTCAAAAGAAGCCTGGGAAGTCAGGCATTGTAAGAGTAAAGCTGAAAACACCTGTAAAGTTGTAATTACCAGGAATCTGAAATGTCTGCAGAGAAAAGTACCAGGAAGTAAAGAGAGTCTTCCTAAAATAGAGGACATAGGGATGGGGAAGGTGGTGTCATGTAGGCAGGACTTCCCAAGCCATTCAGAATTCACATCTCCTGGCAACTTGCCCCTCGTGCTGGACCTGGCCCTACATGTTTTATTGCCCTGCTGAGTTTCAATATTGTCTGGTCCCATTCCTTCCTATCCTCTCACTTTTCTTCCATTTTGGATGGAATGACGTGACCTGTACTATTCTGTATCGCCAGTGTTTAATTCTCTGAGTTTTCACAAGGGCTCACAGCTAAAGACGTTTGGGAGCCTTGCACTTGGTCCTTCCGGAAATGTTAGCACTGGGGTGGAATATAATGATATACATCGAGATGTCTCCTCCAAAGCCTCGTGCACTCCTAGATGTGACTTTCGAAAAGTGACTGAATTATAAGGATTCTGCAGCTCAATGTCTTGTTAAGACGTAGGACCTTATCAAAGGTGAGTTATTGGGAGGGTGACCTGGAAGGGTTTGGCACCCTTCTTAGTATCTCTTTTCTCTCTCTGTCCTTCTTAGTTTCCATGAAGTGAGCAGCTTCTGTCCTCCTAAGCTCTTCCACCAGGTCACCAACCATGTTAAGACCGAAACTTCCAAAACATGATCCAAAATAAACCTCTTCAAGTGATGGGTATTGGGTATATTTTTTCCCCAATGACAATGAAAATAAGACTGTTAGACTGGCAAAGTTTTAAAGGAATTTCTTGTGGTTTTTGTTTTAGTTCATTATTATACAAGATTTAATTTTGATGGGTTGTGATGATAAAAATTTGGCTATGATCATAATATTATTTATAGGAATGGATTAACTTCTTTTAAATGAAATTCTATCTTCTTCCACTGGATGGCAGCAGAAGTTCAAATACCAAATGAATAAACAGTGTCTTACAGCAATGAATGTTGAAGGACAAGTGTATAATCAAACATATGAACAATAATCTACTTAATAACCCATGAGACAGAAAACAAAATTTCAAGAAAGTATATCATTTAAATTGATATTTTTACTTTTTCAATTGACTTTATTTATACATTTTATGTACACAGCATGATTACATTCAGCATTGAGAATTTGTACCCATATATGACACAACTTTATTGACAGTACTGATTATAGTTTCTTTGTTGTAAGAAAACCAGCGTGAACAGTATCACACTCACAGATATGCCACCCAACATACAAATAAGTATATGGAGATACAAAATATGTCTTCTCAGTAGATTAACCTTTTTTAGTTGGAAAAAATGTCTCCATCACCTTATTATACTGAATATTCAAGTCACTGACTGATAATTACAACTCTTCAATAAATATACAGCCTATAAAAAAGTGTATACAAAATTCAGGAAAAAAAGTCATATGTTTTTTCAATAGATGGTGTTACCCTTGGACGTGGAACACCAAAAGATGTCATATATTACAAAAATTCCACTGTACTTCTAGCCCTTAGCAAAGAAACTGAAAATGCATGTGCAGCTATCTCAGTAACCAAGGTTACCCAAGCAGCAGTTTGCCATACTAAAAAATGTCTGGAGGCACATGGCCACTACTTTAAGCACCTCTTGCAATTGTAGAGGCCAAAGGTAATTTGTATTAATCTCATGATGTCTCAATAAATTTAGTATTAAACATTTGTACAAGATTTTCTTTGCCGAAAGTATGTATCATTTTTGCCAGACTCTGCTTTTTTCTTTTAACGGAAAAAACCTGAAGATATACTCCATCTTATATGCTTGTGAAAATTATGTTAAATTCCTTTCCAACTACCCCTGCTTCTCTGTCTTCACAGTTGTTGTACATGGATGTCAGCATTCACAGCATTTACTCACAAGCAAAAGTAATAAGAACTTGCCATATACCAGTCATTTGCTAGGTAGGTTCATCAAGTTTCCATTACGCTAACAAAATACCTAACATATTTTTGGCTCACAGTTTTGGAAGTTCCAATCTGTGATGAATTTAAATCTGAATAGTATGGGATGCTTTCTCTATGGAAACGGAAGTTTCAATGAAGTACAGACTTGTAAATAGATGAGTCCTTTGTGGATTAGAAACATAAGAGAATCATAGCACTAACCAGAGAAAAGCTTAAGTTAGAAGTCTCTTAGCTCCTTTGCAATTGCAAACTAAGAAAACGAGAGTAATGAAGAAATTCTAAGAGTATAAAAGGCAAAATCTATTTGCTCTTTTTTTTTTTTTTTTTTTTTTTTTTTGAGACAGGGTCTCGCTTTGTAGTTCAGGCTGGCCCTGAGCTCACTATGTAGCCCAGGCAAGCCTCGAACTCAGCAATCCTCCTGCCTCTGCCTCCCGAGTGCTGGGATTACAGGCATGAGCCACCACGCCTGGCACATATTTGCTCATTTTGAAAATAGAAGATACTGGAGTCAGGTGCATAACATGTTTCTGCTTCCAACATCTCTCTCAAGAGCTGCATGAGAAGGGTGCCCCTCTTCCCAATGGTCACTAAGACGAGCCTTCTGGAGCCCTGGCTGGAATGGTCTTCCTTCTTGTTCCTTTGCTTCTAATCCCTCCTTCATTGCTTTCCCTGAATCAAGGCTTTTGCTGAAGGACTCTTACATGAGACCGGTGTCTGTCATCCCTTGAGCAGTCAAGAGAGGTCTGTGACATTCAGCAATGTTTACATGGAATTGCATGAGGAGCAGTTACCACCATCTTTTTCTTTCTTAAACCATTTCAGCTCTCTTACAAAGCAGATTTCAGTGGCTTGACTTTTGTGAGTACAATGTTGTCCAACACTTATTCTTTTTTTTTTTTTTTTGCCGATTAAGTGGTATCTCAAGGATCACATAGCTGGAATTAGAGCCATGGTTATTTCTAGGTCTGTGAAGTGTAATCAGTGCTTAACACATGGATGGAATAGTAGATTTCTTTCTTCTGACACTGGATTTAGAGAAAAAGATTACAGTAAAGAAATAACTTTCTACAATACATAAAACCAATGGCCTCACAACTGAAACCCAATAATATACAACTGTATAGTGTAATTGTACATGTAGCTATGTTTTCACATTGGTGAGATCCATGCAGTGAAAATGAATTATATTTAGATGGCTTCTCTTCAGAGATACTGTAACACTCTTTCATATCCATCCCCCAGAACTAGAACTGTCAGCTACTAGGAGCTAAAAATAAGAGGAACTTACAGTCATTTAAACAAATACTTCCATTTAAACAAAACTTCTCATATTTTATTCGAAGAATTCAAAAAGTAAAGTTCAGACAGCTTTTTTTCCCACATAGTTAAGTATAACCTAGCTAAAAATAGTATTGTGCTTTTATATCTGTAATGTAGAATTCTCATCCTAACAAAAACATTTTGACTTTTTCTAGCCCCATTGATAAACTTCCTTTAATGTGACTGATCTGTAGAAATATTAGTATTTAACATTAAAAGCAAATCTCCCTTTTCATTTGCCAATGAAAGTCTTTCATCCACTCCATGATTTTCCTCTTCCTACCTAAGTCTGTATTAAGAAAATTAGGAAGATAGCTCACATTATTTGGTCTTTGTTATGTTACTGATTGGCCAGGAAGTGATCCACACATTACTTCCTTCATTTCTCACTAGCAATAGACATTGTATTTCTATTTCCTTGTGAAGAAATCAGACTTGGTCGATTAAGTGGTATCTCAAAGATCATATAGCTGAAAAGTCTCAGGGCTGGAATTATAGCCATGGCTATTTCTAGTCTGTAAAGTGTAATCAATGCTTAACACATGGATGGAATAGTAGATTTCTTTCTTCTGACACTGGATTTAGAGAAAAAGATTACTGTAAAGAAATAACTTTCTACAATACATAAAACCAATGGCCACACAACTTAAACCCAACATCACAACTGAATGTGTAGTGTAATTATACACGTGGCTATGTTTTCACATTGGTGAGAATCATGCAATGAAAATGAATTATATTTAGTTTCCAAATTCTTGCTGTTATACCTTGGCTTCTTCATTCACAATATATGTCAAAATAAAACCACTATCATATAAAGTGACTTATGGAATAATCTATAGTCTTCCATGTATATTCACAATTTCTTGGTTCTAGTCTTACTCACACACTAGGGGATTTAAGCCTGTACTTGACCCTACCAAGACCGTGCAGGTAAATGTTGAGCATTCTCTTCTTCTATCTTTTAACTTATTTTCACATGAAGTGGTTGAACGATGACCTATGTTCCTGATATAAGAGTACAAAACAGTCAAGGACCTTTTTAGCCAAACATCTCTTTTTAGGCCTGCGGGTTTCAAATCTCTATTTTGGTTGGGATTTTCAAGGCTTGGATCATAGCTTTGGAGATACAAGAAAGTACCCCAAAAAAATTTGACCACATTTATATTGTATTTCTTACCAATTTGTTTTGACTCTGGTTCATGTTGACATCTTGATTTTGCTATTAGATTGTTACTTTCATTAGAACCAGTCTAAAAGTAGCCTCTACTCTCCAGTTTTAAATCACTTTTTTCTAAAGGGTGCCTGAATAAACCTTCCTGAAAAAAATAATCCTCTATTGAAATGTAAATTTTATTCATGCTCACGATATTTTACTATTAAAATTAATTTTTGCTGCAATAGATTTGCATTACAGCATGATGCTTTATAGAGGACAAATCAGTCTTCAAGTTTCATTAACTTAGCTGTATTATCAAGGATCCAAGATCATCCTATGGCTTCTTAGCCATTCACAGATTTGGTTCTATTTTCAAACTGGAGCAACCTAGCTATAGCAGTTCTAGTTTTCTATTTCTGGTGTGATATTTAGATGAAAAGAGACCCTTCTTTCTCTGAGGCCTCTCTTTGGAAATAGAAGTTTCTTTGAGCTCTCTGAAGACTTCCCTCATATCTCATAGGTCCTATATCCTTGTTTGAACTGCCGCTTGATAAGAGGAATGGACCTGCCATGATTGACATAGGCCAGTCCCCTGATGAAATGAATATTGGGTTTCTGTATGTCAGGTTTCTCTGATGTAATGCAAAGAAATGAATGCAAAGCTAAAATTTGAATGAGTTGTATTATTATTTCATCCTGATAGGACAAAAGTGCATCCTCTTGATATTTATTATAATCAGATGTTGAGATGCTTTTTATTGTTGACTAATTTTAGTAGAGGCCTCTAGGGCTGAAAAAGAAAAATCTCAGAGATCAGTCTGACTACAAAGGACATTCCTGAAGGTGTACCTGATACAGAACTGGAAATTGTTGTGAAGAAGCAGCTGACCTGAACTCAAAGGAAAAGGAGATCATTAGAGTAGGAAGGAGCCATTTCCTCACCAAGAGTAAAAATGATTTGTATGCTCCCAGTCATGACCAAAATCCACATTAGAACAGTGGTAATGAGTCCTCTTAAGAGTGGTCTGAGTAAACAGGAAACTAGCATGTGATGAAATCAAAGGCTGAGAACAGGCAATCATACCAAAAATGTTTTGGCTGTCAAATGATTTTAGTGCTAAAAATTTCATTGGCATCTTTGGTGGTGAAAGAACAAGCCAAGCCATAACAGGTTACATTTTCGAAGTGATCAGTTGAAGGTTTGGTGGTGAAGAATTTGAAAAATTCCATCTACACTCATGATTTATTGTTTCATAGAAAGTTAACCCAATATTTAGCAGCCCAAACCAGAACTCATTCATTGTTTCATAGAGCTATAGCCCAGAAATTTAAGCACAACTTCTCTGGGATTCTCTTTGACTTAGAGATTCTCTGTAGGCAACAGTCAAGACATCTGTAAACAGTGAAGATTCATCTGAACACCTGAATGGGAAGAAACTGGCCTAGGGATACGTCATTATTAGCAGGGTTCAGCTTCCACAGGACTCAGATTGAAGACCTCAATTACCAGCTGGCTTCTGGCAACAGACTGCCATCAATTCCTTTCCATATGGGCCTCTCAAATATGGCAACATGTTGATTTTATATTGCTGCCGAGAAAATAACCACAAATTTAGAAACTTGACACAATACCCATTTATTCTTTCACAGTTCTACATAACAGAATTTGGAAGGGTTTGGCAGGGTTTTTTGCTTTTTGTCTCAAACAGCTGAAGTCATCAACATGCTGGACCCTTACTTGAAATATCTGAGGGAAAATGAACTTCCAAACTCTTGCAGGTTGTTGGAAAAACTGACTTCCTTGGTGTGTAGAACTGAATTCCCTGTCTCCTGGCTGGATGTCAACTGTGGGCTGGTTTTTGCTCCAACTAGCTGCACCCACTGTTTGCAAAGTGACCCCCCACCTATTTAGCCAACAGTGGAGTATGGAATCCTGCTGTTGCTTCAAATCTCTTTTACTTTCCCCTTTCCTTCCAGCTAGAGAAAGCTCTTCATTTTTGAGGATTCATGTGATTAGAGTAGACCCACCCAGATAATCTAATTTTTAATTGAATTATTTATTGGTGCATTTTATAGACAGTTCACAGTCACACTCAACATTGGGGAATTTGTAAAGTATATGGTTTTTTAAAATTCTTTATTGGTACAATTTATATACATCTCACAATCACTGTAGAATAGGAAATTTCCAGATAATCTATTTTAAAACCAACTGTGTCATATAACATAGCATAACTGTGACATAATATCATTATAATAATAATAATACCAAATTCATAGATTCATAGTTTCTTAGAACACAGAGTCTTGGAAGGAAATTTAGGAATTCTGCTGGCCTAAGGCAATTTGACTCATTAAAGTGTAGCATCCAAGAAGACAGCGCAGCTTATCAGCAAGATGCAAGTCCAGTCACATAAAACACAACCGTGGCAGTGACATCCATCAGCTCTGCCGTATGCTATTGAGAAATTCAAGTCACTAAATCAGCATAAGCTACAGGGTAGGGAATGGCAGGAGGTGTGTAAATTGTAGGTAGTGACCACTCAAGACCTTCCCTCCATGATCTGACTGTCATTGCTGCTAACGTTCCCCTTTTCCTTGAGAAATAGGAGACAGAGTGGGCTGAGTTACTATGAGCAGAAGCTTGAGATGAGTAGGGAAATGTTTGAATGGCTGGAGTGGACAATAGGAAGCACACAGATTAGGGAAACACAAATGGATTGCTGGGCCATACTGCACAGTTCCTGGAGGTAAGGGATTAGAACTTAGCTTATTAAAAGATTTACAAAACACTTCTAGTTTAAAAAATTGTCTAAGTGTATGGCATAAGTCAGATATGTTATTTCTAGATTCAAGAACTTCGAATCGTTGGAAGAGCATGTCATTCTCTGCAAAGCAGCCTCATGAGATCTGAGGAACCTTTTTTACCTCAAGTTGCACACATTCAGGTTCACACGTGTTTGTTTCAGAAGACAAGAAACAAAAGGTTACTCAATATGATGGTGTAGTGAAAATGTGGAATGATTATCATATGTGAAGCATGACTGGAGAAATAGTGTCAGAAAAAGTGAGTTTGGAGTGAGTCAACATTTGTGTTACCTTTTTTCACAGTTTTCTTTAGAATTCTCTAACCCTGCAAAATTTGGTGCACAGAATGATGTCTCAATATTAGATATAATATTCAATAAGCTGATAAAAAGTGTGTGATTTTATAACTCACATGAATATCACTAACCATAAAAAATACCTTACTAACCTTCAATTTGTTAATTAACCTCTCTAAACCATAGTTTCTTCACCTGAAAACTTGCAATAATACTATTTCTTGCAGAGAGCATTACAATAAGACACAGCATATGTCATTATTACAGAGTAAACACAATATGGTATTTATTATCATAAACATTTTCCATTTTGTTCAATTTACACTGATAGTTATTAATTCAAATACTATAATTCTAAATAACTCATTGTAAAATCCCATAAAGCCCAAAGTTTGCTATGACACCCTGTAGGAACTAAGGGCAAAAATTTGGATTTTTTTTTTCTTATTGGGAAAGGAGTCTAAAAACAAATACAATCCTTTTTCAATAATAGATACTTCATCTTAATTTTTACTCTTCAAAAGACTGATTTATAATCATTTACTGTGTTCTAACATTGGCAAAGAACTCGATTATTTCTCTAATGGAACTGACCTATAAATTTTCATACCTCAAAAGCCTTAGTAAATACATATTAATCAGAGAATCTCACAAGAGCAGTGAATGAAAAATGTACAAATGAATTCAACCAAGGAAGAAATGAATATAATTAGACTTCTACTCAATTTTTATATTGGAGAACAAAGAAAGTAAACAGCTAATTTCATGACAAATGGGAATTTACTCATCTCTAAAATACAATGGATCTTTTATTGTAGACTCAAAAAAGCATAATATATTAATTGAATTTTAATTACAGTGGCATTTCCAGTGGCCTTTTTAGCTTATGTAATACTTGAATTTTGCAACCTAATTGAGCTTGGATTCAAAAACAAGTGAAGTATATTTTAGTTTAAATCTAGTATTTTTAATAAGTTGATCCATCACCTACAAGGAATTTATGTAACATTATCATTCTCATAAGCCATCCTTACTGCCTTAAACTACTTTAAATGATATATAATATATGCCCCAAAACTGGAGGGGGTCACTTAAAGTTTCCTGTCACTTTTGGCAGCTTGATTCTACTCTGCCTAATAAGAATTTATTGTATTTCAGAATACAATGATTCAAATAAAATGATTTATTTGGAACATTTAGACTTATTGGTTATAGTGTAGAACTATCAATATCAAGACCAAATCAAAACCACATACACACACACACATGTGCATAGAGGCACAAATACATATACATCATGTATTCAATCCTTTATATTATGTACATATTTATTATGTCTATATTACTCATCCATTAATTCAGTGAGCTCTATATCATGATATAATGCATTGGATTACATTCCATACATAAAATGTTAAATAGTATATAGTTGCTGTCCTCAAAAACTCACAAGTCAACCAGAATAAAACAAGTAACAGCAATGCCCAACAGACCTCTTCCTATGTGGGTAACATTTTTCATGTAGAGACAAATAATATGGAAGATTTGATGCACAGGTCTAGATATCTCTGAAAAATGTACTCAGTCCATAGGTCTTGTTTTCCATGAGCTTTTGGTTTTCAAAATTTGAATAATATCACATTTTCCAGATTTCTTGTGTGCTGTAAGAATATACAGTTTTGCACCATCCTAATATTCATTTTTTGAGTATCATGATTGTGTTTAATATATACATAAAAACATCTGAAAGAATTTAAACAGATTTTTTTTTCTGGAAGAATTTAGATTGAACTCAGGCCCTTATGGATGCTTGGCAAATTGCCTTTGCCACTGAGTTATATCCCTATGCACTCTTTTGGTCTAGGGGATCGAATTCAAAATCCTGTGCTTGTGAGACAGGTGTGGCGCTGCTGAGCTAAATCTCTAACCTTCCCTCATTAACCTCCTTTTTTTTTTTTTTTTTTTTTTTTTTTTTGAGACAGGATCTCACTTTGTAGTTCAGGCTGGCTCTGAGCTCACTATGTAGCCCAGGCAAGCCTCAAACTCAGCAATCCTCCTGTCTCTGCCCCCCAAGTGCTGGGATTACCTCCTTTTTAAAAACACTATATTATTTTATATTTTTATCCACAGGGCAGAAAAAAAAACCACTCCCTTTATTTATTTATTTTTATTTTTTTAACCAGTATATTACACATTATTTAATTCTCCTTTTTCCCATTCCCCTACCCACCCTACAGCCCCTGCCCCCATATACATAAGCTTTGTTTACCTATTTTTACTACCATCACATTTTTACTTTCCCCTTGTTACTTACACCTGCACTCCATTTCCCTTTTAATGTTTCTATTTTACATTATCTATCATATGTTCTAGAGTCATTTACATCTTCAGTTTCTCATACCAGAGAGAAGATATGGTACGGACACATCTGTAACCTATTTATTTCATTTGAGTATGTTCTGAAGGTACATCCATTTGAGCATAAATGACTCAAAATTATCATTTTTGTGGAAGAGTAATATTCCTTTTTGTTTTTTTAAAAAGCTCATCTTCTTTTTCCAGTCTCCAGTTGATGTGCATTTGGGTTGTTTCCAAGATTTAGTTATCACAAACTGAGCTGCTTTATGAACATGGGTGGACAAATGTGGCTGTGACCTGAATCTAATTCTTTCATTTACACACTTAGCAGTGGAATAACAGGATGAAATGGGGTCTCTAATCTAAGTTTTTTGAGGAATCTCCACACTGATCACCATAGTTGTTGCACCAGTCTACATTCCCACCAACAGTGGAGAAGGGTTTCATTCTCCCCACAGCCTCGCCAGAATTTATTGCTTTTAAATTTCGAGATAGCAGCCATTCTTTATGGAGTGAGATGGAATCTCAGTGTTGCTTTCATCTGCACCTCTCAAATGACTAACGATGTTGAACATTACTTCATATGCTTCTTAGCTGCTTTTATTTCTTCATCTGAAAAGTGCCTGTTCATTTCAGATGCCCATTTTTGAATTTGGTCTTTAAATTTGGGAAGGCTGTTTTTTTAGGCCCTTTATATATTGTAGATAGTAGCTCTTTGAGAAACTGCTGGTAAAATTTTTTTGCCCTATTTGTTGAATGTCTTTTTACTCTCTGTTGGTTGTTTCTTTTGCTGTGAAGAAGCTTTTTTATTTTTTTATTTATTTTTATTTTTATTTTTTTTTTTGAGACAGGGTCTCGCTTTGTAGTTCAGGCTGGCTCTGAGCTCACTATGTAGCCCAGGCAAGCCTCGAACTCAGCAATCCTCCTGCCTATGCCCTCCGGAGTGCTGGGATTACAGGCGTGAGCCACCACGCCCAGCACTGTGTTTGTGGTACTGATTGCTGGTGGGCGTGAGTCTCCACACCCAGCATTGTATGTGGTTACCGGGGATTGAACTCAGGGTCTTGCGCTTGCGAGGCAGGTGCCGGAACCACTGAGCTAACCCTCTGGCCCAAAGAAGCTTTTAAATAGAATGAGATCCCATTTGTTGAATCCTTCAGCTAGTTCTCATGCTATAGAGGTTTTGTTTATAAAGTCTTTTCCCATTTGTTGTGGTTTGATACTTTTTCCTTACTTAGTATAACTTTGTCCTTACCTCTCTCCTTTATGCTGTTGTGAATCATTTCTGTTTTATAAATCAGATAATGCAATTAAATGTGTATCTGAATATACGCATTTTTATAAAATTTCTTTTAAAATCAGATGAGATAGTGAGTGCCAATGGCACAGCTTCTCCAAGACAAAGCACCCAGAGTCCAGAAATCAATAGCCTCGAGACCAAAGAAAGGGTGTAGAGGACATACAAAATACATGAGGGAATGACAGGGGGAGGAAACAAGGCCCACTGCTATAGAATAAACAGTTGATTGATACAGATCAGAGAACTTGCAATTGAGAACCAGAGACCAGACCTGAATCGACAGTCTTGTATAGCTCGAGACCACACTGAAAGTGTGATTCAATAGTTCCCCAATTCCCTGGAATGACTGTTGTTGAACCTGACAGCAGGATTGCAGAACAGTTCCAAGGTCATTTTGCGGTCCTGAGGGAAAGAAGGGAAGTGCCTTACAGACACTAGACTGCCAGCAGTTAGTCAATGCATTGAAGGAATTTATGCTGCAAAGTAGGAACTAGGACCAGCCAAACTCTAGTCCAGGACCATCCAGGGCTATTAAGACTGGTTCTGACTACAAAGGGCTGATGGCACCCTCTGCAAGTGGGCAACTTCACCAGCAGCAGGAAAAGAGTACTCCCTGCCCTCCTTGTGACCATGGCCACAAACAAGCAAATGACTAGCTAGTTGTGGGACAAAATTCCATCCCACACACATAGCCATGGTGTGACAGTAATCAAAAGTGTGGGACAGACAGCCATGCAGGGTTCAAGAAAAAATCAACTGTTCACAGATTTGGGAACAGCTTCAGGCGGTCTCTGACCCAGAGACATCCTGAAGGCTGCTGGTTGGAGAAGGGCCCTAGCTCTCACCCCGGGAAGCCAGAAACAGCCTTGTGTCCGGCATTGATCTTGCTACAGACCTGGCAGGGGTACACAGGACATTTATGGGCTCTCTCTCAGATGCTAATGCAGCATTGTGGGCCCCAGAGGAATTTTAATATTTTTATTGTCTAGCTTTTCCCTTCTTTACTTGATTCATTTTCCTTATTTGGTCTAGCTGGAATTTGGCTTTTTCTGTTTGATTGGTTGATTTTTATCATTGTAATTATTGTTTAGGTTTTATACATTTGTTCTTGTACTGTACTATTTGCCTTCTTTCTCTCTATTCTCAACTATCTCTTGATTTTATGATATTATGATATTTTAATGTGAGTGAACAGTGTCTCTTGTCTTTCTGGTTTGATTCAATATTTCTTTGCTTTCTTCTTCATGCTTTTTTTTTTCCTGCCTTCTTCTCTAGTATCCTAAAGCCTAGGTGTTCACCGTTTGCCCTCCAGCCTTGTTTTTCCTATTTTTCTCTTCAACTGCTATTTTTCACTTTCATTGTCTCTTAAGCTTCCCTCCCACAGGGTTAAATTTCACTACTAAATGGAAATTGTTTGCCTACAAGCTCCTGCTTTATTCTGGATTTTGTTAATCAATCACTGAGCTTGCTCCTATGATGAAAGGTACCAAACTAGTAGGCACTACAGTTTGTCAGTTTCTACATTGTTTTAGATGCCACTGATACTACTTATTGCACCAGTTTAGCCAGGATATCAAACAGGTTATAATTCGTTCTTCATTGTATGATGACACTGTGGTGGTCTGGGATCACAACCACCACCATACTCCAGGACCAAAGGACCGAGTACTGAGCTGAATAAATAGTAAGCTCTCATCTTCAACAGATTAGGAATATAGAATCTTGAGAAAAACAGACTGGCATGGATCAAGAAACCAGATCCAACAATATGTGATATATAAGAAACATTTAACTCAAAAAGAAATTTATAGACTGAAAGTCAAAGAATGGAAACTATCTCATGAGACAGGAACCCAGAAAAAAGCAGGGGTAGCTATTCTATTTGCAGACAATGTAAACTTAAAGCCAAGACAGATCAAAAGACAAAAAAGTTCACTACACACTTATTAGGAGAAAAGTACAAGAAATAGACATATCAATTATAAATATATGTGCCCCAAATACTGTTGCAACCAACTATATAAATACTAATGGACATGAGAAATCTAATAACCATGAACACATTGTAATAGAGGACCTTAATACCCTACTATCACAAATATATCATCTAGACAAAAAAATCAACAAAGAAATATCAAGTGGACCAAATTTGTGAACAAATGGACTTAGCAGTGTTCCACCCCAAAGCATCAGAATGTACATTTTTCTCAGCTGCACATGGAATGTTCTCCAAAATAGACCATGTATCAACCCATGGAACATTCTTAAGAAAATGTTAAGAATTGAAATGTAGCCAGGTGTGGTGTCACACACACCTATAGTTATATAACACCCTCTGGAAAGAATTAGGAAATGATAACAATGTAAAAAAAATCATGCAACAACAAATGCTGGCAATGCTGTGGGGAATAGAATCCTTTTTTCCACTCTTGGTAGGAGTGTAGACAGTGCAACCACTGTGGAGATTAGTGTGGAGATTCCTCCAAAAATTAAGATTAGAGGTTCCATTTGACCCAGCCATTCCCCTTCTGAAATTCTTTCCAAAAGAATTAAAAGCATCATACCACAAGGATCAATATGTAACCATGTTTATATTGACAGAGTTTGTAATAGCTAAATCTTTGAAACAGCCCAAATGTTCATCGACTGATGAATGAATAAAAAAAAATTGTTCTTATACAGTGGAGTAATATTTAGCCACAAAGAAAAATAAATAAAACTTTTATAACTAAATGGATGCACCTTGAGACTATACTCTTAAGTGAAATAAATCAGACACACATATAAATATCACACTGTCTCTCTGGTGTGAGAAACTGAAAGAATAAATAAGGACCAAAGGGTATAAAAGATAATATGAAATACAAAGAAATTGTTCTAAGGGAAAGGAAAACTGGAAAGCAGTAAGGGAGGAAAGAAGGAAATGAAAAGTAAATGAGAAAAGAAGGAAAATTGGGGGAAGAAAAGCTTTTGTAAATTAGCAGCAGAGAGTGGTCAAAAGGAGAGAAGGCAATGGGGGAAAAAGACGAATCAAGATATACCGGGTATAGATACAAATTTTCTTTGATAAATGTGATCATTATGTATGTTTAAATTGTACCAATAAAATATTTTTTAAAAAATCAGGTGAGAAAAAAATGAGAAAAATGTACAATTATATTTACAACTATTTATTTAATGATCTTTACTTTCACTCATAGTTTTTTTCTGGTGAATGAAGATTATTCTGTAACACTTGTTTTTAGACAGGAACATCAGTATTTCTCAGAAGGCAGGTCTGCAAGCAACAACTTGGCTCCAATTTTGTTTGTATGAGGACGCTTTTGTTTTTTCCTTTCCATTTTGAAGAATAGTTTTGCTGGATGAAAGATTCTCAGTTAATGGTTTTTTTTTTTCACTGTAAGTATTTTGAATATATCATCAACCCACTGCTTTCTCATCTCCATTACTTCCAGGAATTTAAGTCCTCATCTAATTTGGGCTCTTTTGTATGTTATATAGTTTTTCTTTTATTTTTTTCTTTTAAGATTTATTTTTCAATACTTATCCTACAATACATGATTGTGATTATTTTTGCACTTATTCAACTTTGACTTTCTTTTTTTTTAATTGGATTCTTTATTGGTACAATTTATATACATCTCAAAATCACATATAACATTGGGAAATTTGTACCAGTATATGCCACAAGTTAATTCTCACTTTTACCCATATCCCTACCCACTCCCCCTCCTCCCCTTTATACATGCTCTTTTATTTTCTTTCTGTATCATATTTATTCCTTCCCCTCATCATATTCCCACACCAAGTTTCCTATAGAAATATTCCACTCTATAAAAGCTGTCCTACTTTCTAGAACTCATTTGCATCTACAGGTGTTCATGCCAAAGAGAAGATCCGGATATTGTCTATCTGTGATCTATTGATTTCACT
>PVIC010030403.1:0-21917 GCA_004025085.1 Thryonomys swinderianus
AGGAGGCATGTGATATTCTGGCTGTGCTGGTTGTAGTAATACTTAGTATGGAGATGCTGGGATTGATAAGTGGCATAAAAAAAACCCCACCAGATCGCTCTAGTGGTTTTACCATCATTAATACTTCTGACTAGTTGGGCTCCCATTTTTCAAACAAGGGGAAATTAAAGCATCAGGAAGAACAATGATTATAATAATTATAGTACACCAAATATTTTAAAAATTCATGAATTCATTAAAAAATTCACTTGGTTGCTGTGATACCAACTTGTTCCAAAACTGGCAGAGGGAAGAAAAGGAGCATTTATCCCGACTTTTCTATATGTGCTCTTTTCAGGGGAACCAAATGATTTGGGGAAGTTCTTCCCTACAGAAGAACTCCAGCTAATAAGTGTAGAAAGAATGACAGAATTTAAATAATTTTTCTTTTTACTGCTTAAATTTCCCAAGTTTGAACAGCAAAATCCCTTTGAAATTGGTTGGCAGCTCTTTTGACACAACCCAATTACTCTCTGGTGGCTTTTTTGTTTTCCTCCCTTGAACAACAAAATGTTCCAGGTTCAACTCGTGCATTTCTGCCTCAGACTTGAATTAGTGGTTTTCTTTAAAGCATCCCACATTCTTACAGAGAGAAACGGTACTGGGGATCACCTTCTGGGTGCAGAACTGCACAGTATTATTGCAAACTGTATTACATCCAAAAATAAACAGAGCTAGAAAACAAATCACGAGTTCATACTGGTAGTTCCAGTTCAGTTTTCAGATTACAGCATTTTTTAAAACTTTGATTTACATTTCTTTTCTCTTACACTCAATTTGTTTCTCAATAACATTATTATAGCTTATATATATGTATATATATATAGACTAATAAACATATTATCTAGTAACACAGTAATAATGTAATAATTTTGGAAATATTTTAAAATTGCACTCCATCGTTACTAACAGTGACTATTAAACGTAAGATCTTCATGCATCCTTTTAAAGTTTCTCCTTTGGTACATGCCATTAGTTAAAATATATCATTTTAAAGTCACATGAAATAATTTTGTGGTGTTATGCTACCATTATACAGCTACGTTCATGTGTCTCTTCAATTTTTGGAAATAGTTTAAAAACTTAAATATAACTTTTCAATAATGTTAAATATTTGCATGGTTCAAAGTTAAAACTATAAAATCAGTTATAAAGGAGCCAACTCCCCTGTCTCCTCTACCCTGCTCCTCTTCATAATAATCTTCCTTCTGTTTTTAGTTTCAGAAAATATAAGTAAATACATTAAAATTTACTTTTCCATCTTACCAGAAAGGTAACATACTATGCACCATTTTTCACTTAGACTTTTGCCACTGAATATCTCCTGACCATTTCCTCATATTGCTACATAATTTCTTTTCTCCTTTCTTTCTTTTTTTTTTGAGACAGGGTCTCGCTTTGTAGTTCAGGCTGGCCCTGAGCTCACTATGTAGCCCAGGCAAGCTGCTGCGAACTCAGCAATCCTCCTGTCTCTGCCTCCCGAGTGCTGGGATTATAGGCGTGAGCCACCACACCCGGCACTGTGGTATGTGGTATTGATTGCTGGTGGGTGTGAGTCTCCACGCCCAGCATTGTATGTGGTTACTGGGGATCGAACTCAGGACCTTGTGCTTGCGAAGCAGGTGCCAGAACCTCTGAGCTAACCCTCCGGCCTGCCTGCCTGCCTGCCTGCCTGCTTTCCTTCTTCCTTCCTTCCTTCCTTCCTTCCTTCCTTCCTTCCTTTCTTCCTTCCTTCTTTTCTTTCCTTTCCTTTTCCTTCCTTCCTTCTTTTCCTTTTCCTTCCTTCCTTCCTTCTTTCCTTTCCTTTTCTTTCCATCTTTCCTTTCCTCTTCCTTTTCCTTCCTTCCTTTCTTTCGACACAGGGTCTTTGTATGCAGCTCAGGCTGGCTAAAACACACAGTTTAGTCTCCTCAGTGCTGCTGAGATTGCAGGTGTGGGCCACCATGCCTAGTTTGCTACATAATTTCTTGGTGCAGATGTATCCCAGAACATCTTACTCTGGAGTCTTATAACCCATAATTATTCATCTGAAGAAAATCCGTAACAAGGGGAACAAAACAAAAACATGAAAAAAAGATTCTAAAGAACAGATTCTATACAGAAGGAATAAAAGGAACCAGTATTAGTATCTGCACGGAGATTAAAAGGTATGTAAAAAAGAAAGAAGCCTGGTGTGGCGGAATATCCCTGTAATCCCAGACTTTGGGAGGCTAAGACAGGAAGATTGCCATGAGTCCAAAGCCACCCTGAGCTAGGCAGAGTGAGATCCTGTCTCAAAAACAAAGCAAAATTATGACACAGAAAATGGAGTACTTCAACAAAACAATTCTTACAAAATAAAACAAAATTATTGGGAAAAGTCAGAGATTGATATCAGAAATTTTAAAAAATCTCACTAAGAAGAATTGATAGATGAAGGAGAGGAAATCTTTTAAAAACTGGAGCAGAAAAAAAGAGGCTCTGTCACACAGACCAACACTGAAGTCTAATATTTGAACATATGGTAAAATAGAGAAGAAATATGCTATAAAGTAATTCAGGCTTATTTCCCAAACTTAAGAACTCGAGTGTTAAGACTGAAAGAACCTACCTAGTATCCAGTGGGATGAATGGGGCCACATCAATGCACCTTATTTTGTAACTTCCAAACATGGAGGCAAAAAATGACATTCTACAGCTTTCAAAAGATTAAAAAAAAAAAAGGTCCAATAAAAGTTCAGTAGTGGAATATTCTGGAAAATCTAAACAACATTATTGGAAGCTGGAGGTAACAGTTTCAAAATTCTGGAAGAAAAACGGTCTTGCTTTGTAGTTCAGGCTGGCCCTGAGCTCACTATGTAACCCAGGCAAGCCTGGAATTCACAGCAATCCTCCTGCCTCTGCCTCCCCAGTCCTGGGATGACAGGCATGAGCCACCATGCCCAACACTGGGATATGTGATACTGATTGCTGGTGGGCATGAGTCACCACGCCCAATATTGTTGTTTGTGGTTACTGGGAATCCAACCAGGAACCTTGAACTTACTAGGCAGGTCCTGGAACCACTAAGCTAAATCTTCAGCCTCTAAAAAACCTATTTTAACCCAGAATTTTATACCCAGACAAACTAGCATATCAAGTGTGAAGGTTTCTAGATAAGGACAATCAAAAAATTTATCTGATGATGCATAAAACTTTAGGGGAGTGGTGTTGGCTAAAAACAGTAGCAATCAAACATTATTTACATGCATGAACTCAGGTATTAAAATAATTAGCTAAAAGATAAAATCATTTATCTGGGGAAATAGGGGAAACGAAAAGAGGTTACTACTTCTTAACTGTGACAATGTGTAACTGTGTTTTTTTTGGTGGTACTGGGGATTGAACCCTTGTGCTTGCAAGGTAGGTGCAGTACCATTTGAACTAAATCCCCAGCCTGCCAATGTGTAATGATAAAAATATAAAAGCAAAGCAAGAGAAATAATTTTAAAAAGATATACTGATGTGTTTTGAAGATTATAAAGATTGAGAGAAAAGTGGTAGAATTCTGAAATGCTTAGGAAAACTGATGAAAAAGTAGTAGATATCCTTTTCAAACTCCTGCTCTTTCACCAGTCCCTTGGCTTGCTCTCCTTGATGTAATTAGGAAGTGGAAACTCTGAAATTGGGAGAAAAATGCATCTTAGAAGGGGGTGGCCTGGATCTTACTTATAAAATTGGGAGATAGCAAAAGCACTGAAGGTAGAATATGCAACCTAGAAACAGTGAAAGGATGTTTGGGAAATATTAAGTATCCTTAATTACTTGGAGACTATCAGTGGTTCCGAAACTCATTACTTGTTTTAATCATTTAGGGAGTTTAAAAAATCCTGATGCACAAGACACACCACAGCAGTTATGACGATGTAAAAGTCAGGCATCAGTACTTATAGGACAACAGTACTTAAAAATATATCCCGAAGTTTGAGAACCACTAAGTGGAGAGGTAGGGAAAAACTAGGAAGAGCAGTCTCAGAAGCCCAGCTCCTTATTCTGTCTACGGCGGGGAATGAGAAGTCATGGACAGATCCTGACACGGAAGTGACACAGCACGTTTCAATGAGGGTTAATATAGGGAAGAAATGGTACAGAGAAGGAAGAAGATTCTGGAAGCAAGAGAACCAGGAGCTAGATGGACAGGCTGTATTAGGTGTGACCTTGGGTCCTCGAGGGCTCTGGACTTCAAGGTGGCGTCCGTGGGTTCCCCGGAGGTGTGCCTGGCGATGGCATCTCCCAGAAGGATGTGGAGCCTCGGGAGGCAGCACGGGCGGGTAAATCCGGCTCCAGGGAAGCTGTGAGAAGGAATGGAGCGGTGCGGTCAGGGAATGCGCGCCGTCCCTTGCTGGGGATGCAGGGCCTGGGGCCATCCGAACCACCCCCTTACTGTTCTGGTCTTCACTGTCCTTAAAGGAAGCGGAGGAACAAGGCGAACCCCTCTGTCGGCTCTAGCTCTTGCTGGAGGTGAGAGGTTTTCTCGCCGTGGAGCAAACCGTGAACAAAGAGACCCCCGTGGTCCTGCGGCCTCGTCCCCCGACCTCGCGGAGGCCGCAGCGCGGAGCCGACCTCACAGTGAGCACCGAGGTGCACGCCGGGCCGGAGTGGACGCGAAGCGCTGGCGGAGAGGCCCGAGCCCGGTCGGAGGGAGAGCGGGAGGGAAGAGGGGCCCCGCGGGGAGAGCAGGGCAGGGAGCCCGCGGCGCGGTGGCCCTCGGGCGGGGAGCGTGTGCGCGCCTCGTGGGAAGCGTCGCGAAGCCCTGGCTTTCCAGGGGCGGCCCGGAGCCACCCCATTGGAGCCCTCGCATGCATGATGTGAGACACCGAAACGCCCCTTTCCAACACGACGACAAACACCCCCTCCCACCCGGCGGCGACGTGCACGTGACAGTTTTCGGCTCTCGCAACTACGCGGAAACTTGGACTCGGTCTGCGGCTGCACCCGCCCGGGCGCCGAGGTTCCGGTGCCCCCGTCCCGCTCGCCACGGCCGCGGACTCGAGCCCCAGGGAGCAGGGCCTCCCGCGCGCGCCCGCCGCCCATCGCCGCCCCTGCCCCGCGCTCCGGAGCCCGGAGCTACTTGGCTTCCGCGCTGCACGCCGCGCTCGCCCCCCAGGCAGCGGCTCCCGAAGCGGCGGCGGTCCCGGCGCGGGCCCTCCGGCCCCAGCCATGTGGGACGCGCGGTTAGCTAGGTGCGTAGCGGCGCGAGGAACGCGGGGGCGCCTCCGGCCTGGTGGGCCTGCGGCCGTGCTCGGCGGGACGCGGCCGCGCGGGGTCTGGAGACCCGGGGGGCCGGCCCGGCAGGGCCCCGGTCACCCTGGCGAGGCCTGCGACCATCCCGACGCAGACCCGGGCCTACCGCGCGGGGTCGCGCCTGGGGGTCGGCGCCGGCCTTCCTTCCCCGGGGGACGAGGGCAGCGCTGCGACAGGACTGCGGCGGCGCGCGGCCTGCCCGCTCCCGTCCGGACATCAACCTGCACCCCGGCCCCCGGCCCCATCTCCCCGGGATGCTGAGGCCGCCCGCACATCCTGGCGCGCGGACGCGCCCCCGGGGCACGCACTCGCAGCCCGGCGCTCGGGCGCTCGGGCGCGGGGGCCGGCGGTGTCAGCCGGAGCCGGGCTTTGAGGGCAGGATCCGCGGGGCGGGGGGCTTGGGGAAGCGCCGGCCTCTTCCCGCGAGAAGGCCGTCTTTCCTGCCCGGCTGCCTGGGCTTGCCGGAACGGGCTGCACGCCCACTTCCTCCGCTAACCGAGTCGGGGGCTGGATAGCGTCAGGGACCGAGGCTGGCTGAGTCCTCAGAAGCCCACAGTTCTGCGTGGAGCGTTGCCGTGCGCGGACTCGGAGCCTGTTGCCAGCGAGGCGTGCTCGGGTCGCGCTCATTTCCCCAACCCTGAGTCCCGCGCACCCGCCAGCGGAATTGTGCGGCGCTCTGGCCACCTCTGCTCCCAGATGGGGGCGTTTCTGGGCGGTTGCAGGCTTCTGTGCTTCTTGGGGAATTGTTTTAGGGAAGAGTACAATTTGAAAAATGAAGGAGACATTCGAAAAAGGGCTTTGTGGTCCCCAGTCCCTTGATCTGCCCCTGCCCAGTTGCTCTTTGTCGAAGCAAAGGACGTGGGCCCCTAGCACGGCACTTTGGTCCTGTGTGCGGCGCCGTTTTGAGAGGCGAGGCTGTTAGCGGATGGTGAGGTCTTTTGTTGAGTGTCTTGTTTGGTGCGTTCTAGAAAGCGCTGCCTTCTAGGGGGCGGGGGCTCAGAAGTGTGTTTCAGCGGCTTTCCAGTCAGATCGGTTTTGGAGAATTGCAGGTTGAGTTTTTGAGCCCAGGTACCTTTGCTGGTTCTTGCATCCTCTACAGGACCTGGAGGTGTGATATATATAGCATGCACTCCCAGAGTTGGCCTCCTCTCCTTGCTGTAGGCCTATGTGTTACTAAGGCGTTTTTGGACCAAGACCTACAGTAGGGGCCTATATCTGCCATGTACATACATAAAGTATAAAACTGCACCCATAGCTTCAGGGTAATTATTCTTTTAACAAAGTGAGACACAGTGTTGCTTTCTATTCGATATAGTTTTTTTTTTAACGGAGGATTGAACCTAGGACCTTCCCACTTAGCTACAAGTACAACCTGTTTTATTTTTTGAGGAAGAGTCTCACAAAGGTAGGAATATAATGCCTTACGCCCCCTCCATTTATTTGAAGGAAAAAGTATGGAGAGTGATCCAGTTCCGCCACAGACTCTGGATTCATAGATTCTAAAGGAGATTTTTTTTAGGTCTTTGTTTAAAATTTCAAAGCTGGCTTGTCAGAAGCAGGATCTTAATCATCTTACAGATGAAGAAGTTGAGGTCCACAAAAGCCTGTCACTTGTTAGTCCTTATCAGCTGGTTAGTGGTGGATGTGGGACCAGCTACCTGCTGTCTAGCTTCCCAGCCCATGGCAAATAGAGGCTGCACTCCGAGAACTCCCAAGAGCCTGAGGAGCAGGAGGGACCCCGGGGTGTCTTTGGGAGCCAGGCCAAATCCGATTTTAGCTCGTCTTTGAAGTTCTAGTGACATTTGGATTGGGATGTTTTTATTTTTTAAGCACTGCATCTTCCTGTTTGTGGGGGCAGCATTTGGAAAAGTGATGTATTTGAAGAACAGGGCCGAAGTGCGCGACACAGAAAATAAGGAGAATTCCAGGGCCGTACTGGGAAAACTTGCTTCACTGTGAGAAGCTCGCTCAGAGAGCAGCAATCCGCCGGGAGGTCATCCTTCATGTCCAGCTGCGGCTCCGGAGCGGTTTCCTTTTCAGCCACACGGCAGCTCTTTCTCTGCCGGGAGGAACACAAAAATTGTTGACTTTCAGGGCTCATTGAAACCTGAATACATTGACCAGGTGGATACCAAATGTCCTTGTAATGCGGCCCATGGACCTTTTCTTTACTATTTTTCCTTTGTTTCTCACCTCTTTGATTTTTGTTTTTTCAGGTTAGTGGTATTCTTTGGGTATATCTGACGGCGCTGTGTTGGGCCAGCGAGAGTATACACATTTAAAGCATAGGCTCTGCTAGTGGTGAGTGAACAGAGATAATGCCAGGCAGACCTGTGAGAATGGATTAGTGGAAATGAGAGAAGAGTTTCAAGCTCCTGAATCCTTTCCTGGGACATACGGGAGGTCGCTTTTGAGCTATATCAAGAAAGGTGAAGAAAACTTCAAGCAGATAGAATGAGAGGTGTCAGGAAGAGGAGCAGCTTTTTAAGAACAGTGGTGAACAAAAGAACTTCTGCTGTAAACATCACTGTAGTAATAATAGTTTCTTCTGTGCCAGGCTCTATGTAAAGTGTGACTCATGGATTATTCAAATCCTGTAGAACACCTAGGAGCAATCTCTATTTTATAGAGTAATCTGTATCAGAATGTGAGCCTCTTTTTTGGGGGAATGGGAGAAAGGGGTTAGTCTTACTTATACTTTCCAAGCATCCAGCAGAGTGCTTTAGGGATGCAATAGGCATTGCGTTAAAATTACTTTCCCCCCCTTTTTTTTTGTGGTATGGTTGGTCAACTCAGGACCTCATGCTTGCCAGGCAGGCATAGTGCCACTGAGCTAAATCCCAGCGCCTGTTCTGTTTTATGACTGGCTGAAGGAAATAATGAGTCCAGTCCAGTCATATAAGGCAATCTTGTTCCTACTTTCCACTAAGGAAATTGAGGGCTGAAGTTAAGTGAATTGCTGATATCAGACTTAAAAGAGGTAAAAGTTGGATTTAATCCCAGGTTTGTAGATTTTCTCTTCTGTGAGGAGGACTCATATCTTTGTATTGTCCGTCTGGTGCTAGTGTTGTTATATGGCAGTTTAAAAACTTGCAATTGGGAGAGAGCGAAATGAATTTGGAGTCATGTGAATACAACATGGTGGGCACATAGTGTTGGAGGATGGTGGGAAGGTAAGAGGCGGTCTGTGTATGTATGTATGTGTGTGTGATTTAGTATAGAAATCTGATTTTGGGCTTCATTCTAAATGAAGTTAGGAGGAGACATAGAAAGTACACAAGTGCATGTGTATGTACAGTTTTTATTTATAAGGTAACCGGAGGTGAGACTCTGGATAAATACATGTTAGTCTACATGTTTTTGAAGGCCAAGTTCAGGAAATGGTCAACCGATAATAGAACTAGGGCTAGAACTCAGTTCCTCCCAACATTGTTAGGGGGCCGCTTTTCAGCTGTTATTTTCTTGGGCAGGGGCTGCTTTATGGGGTGCACCTGGTTGCCTCTGGACTCTTCATGCAGTAGTGGATGGTGTTTGAGTTTGTACTCTGGGTTTAATTTCTCTTTCACACCAAGAAGGAAGCAAAATGCTGTGGTCTTGGGGATGGGAGGCACTTAATTGGTATTTAATGGAGACACTTAATTGGAATTTAAAGTACAGACATGTTTTGATTAACAGGTTTCTGAGAGAACGGTCCTTATATGATTTTGTGACTGGAAAGATCATAAAGCATATTACTTCTATAAACTGAGACAGATAAGATGTCGGTAAATGATAGTCATGGAACCTCCCTCACATGTACCATTTGTCACTAACTAAAGTTTTATCTAGTACACAACTGTATTATACACAGGCTCTGGAGGAAAGGATGATTCAGCTGGTATTGAAACTCAGGTTCTTCTTTGAATGAGGAAACATCTTTGTTCAAAACCTGTTCCAACAGTGCCTTGTGTCCTTCATGTGGCTTCTCCTCACTTGACAGGCATCTACCCTCCCTGGCTTGCCAAGAGACAGCAGGAGCCCAAATGAGGACAATAGGGCAGCTGTTGTCAGCCTGGATTTAGCACAAATACCTGAGTCAAGATTTCTGAGTACACTGTGGGTGGCTGATGCATAACTTCCTCCTTTGTCTTGAGAATGTGGAATACTGACTTCCTGGTTCGTATTCCATCTTTGCTCTTCAGTAATATTTCTTGATCACCTTCTAGGGGCTTACTTGGTTTGGGGGCTGAAATAATTGGGATACTATCCCAGACAAATTTGGTATAAGGCTCTTTTTGGTTAGCTTTGCAGGGATTTTATTTTTAATTTTAAAGTTCATCCTATATATTTTTCCCAGTCACCCTCCCCCTTTGTGTACATCATCTCTCCCTGGGATTATGAACACAGATTTTTTTCTAAGACTTGGATTTGTGCCTTTCTTGGTAAAATCCTTTTACCTGTGTAATTCTGTTTCCTGACCTGTAAAATTGGAATAATCAGTCAGATGTGGTTGTGCATACTTATAATCCCAGCATTCTGGGAGGCTGAGGCAGGAGGACTGCAAGTTCAAGTCCAGTTTGTGCAACTCAGCAACTAAGTGAGACCCTGTCTCAAAAATAACAATAAAAGGGCTAGAGATATAACTGTGGGAAGGCCTTGGGTTCAACCCCAAATGCATGCTTCTCTGTCATACATAGGCACGTGTACACACACATGGGAGAATAATCCTACTTCTCGTTCATTAAATCTTAGGGATGGTGAGAAAACGCCTGAGAAGGTTTATCATGGGGTCTATCACATGTAAGTGCTGAGTAGATTTGACCTGTTAATATACAGGTGCTTTGGATTACTCTTACTCAGATAGAGATGTGAGAAAACACTGAGGGGCTGTTGTGGGCTCACCACTGGCCACAAACTGGGAAGCCTCAGTAGGGCCCTCTCTTTGGAGGTCAATTGAACCAGGAGTTGAAATTGACCCATCTTTGCTCTTCAGTGATATTTCTTGATCACCTTCTAGGGTCTTCCTTGGTTTGGGGCTGAAATAATTGGGATACTATCCCAGACAAATTTGATATAAGGTTCTTGCTGGGCCTTTCTTAAACACTTCTGTCTTTAGTTTGAATTTACATTTTTTCTTTTCGTTGGAGGTAAGATATTATTTCTTTTCTGCAATTATGGGAATAGTAAATGGTATTCATTTAAAAAATACTCTTTCTTGGCAAAATAAAGAGTTGGCAACTTTAAGTTCCCTCCAGTCTGTGTATGTGTGTGCATGTGTGTGCGTGTGGGTGTGTGTGTGCATGCAAATGTTATTGTTTGATAGTTTGATATTGTTTGTTGGTGTAGCTTTTTACTCATTCTCTTGACACGCGTTGCTCCTTCTGCCCTGGTTTTAGATGCTGTACTATGTCTCAGCAGCCCTGTGCCTGTTTGTTTAAATGCTTTCCCAGGCAGCCTGATCTCTTAGGGCAGGAACTAAGCCTTCGTTTTTCTTATTGCTGCTGCAACTCAAAGGCTCAACATTGTTAAATAAATAAATGATCTCTGGCTAGTCTGAGAGTTGCTGATTATTCTGTTCTTAGCATTTTTGAATTTTCAGGACTTTTTACACAATAGAATATATGGTCTTGTGGCTGACCATTAAATTCTGAGCAAGAATTTACTTATTAATAGGCATCTTTCTCCTTTACTCCCCAAGTAGCCAACAGATTTGGTGACTTTGTTTTGGTTGGGCTTATTTGTTTCTGATTGTATTTTGTGTGGCTGGCTTTTATTTAGTTTGTATCTTGATCCAAAGAAACAGCTGACAGTTCAACATGGTTTGGCTTTCCAGGAAATGTCTGTAAATCCAGTATTACAAGTGAAATCATCTGATTTGAATTATCCCCACTTTGTTTTTCCTTTTCTGTTCCTCCAGCTTAATCATCTGCCTCTGATGTAAAGAAGTGGCCAGAGAATCATTTATTTATTTAACAATGTTGAGCCCTTGAGTTGCAGCAGTAATAAGAAAAACGAAGGCTTAGTTCCTGCCCTAAGAGATCAGGCTGCCGGGGAAAGCATTTAAACAAGCAGGCACAGGGCTGCTGAGACATGGTACAGCATCTAAAACCAGGGCAGAAGGAGCAACGCGTGTCAAGAGAGTGAGTAAAAAGCTACACCAACATCCTCACTAAGGTGTTCAGAGCAACAGCAATGACTGTGGCCAGAGAAGGGCCCAGAAAATCAGGGGAAAAGCTGTTAAGCCTGGAAATTACGCATGGGAGGCAGTGGGCTTTTTATCCCCCCTTAGTACTGGTAGGTTGTAGCAGGGCCTTCACAATGAACTAACACTTCTCCCTCCGCTTTGGAGTACAGCTTTGCTAAAGTGCCCGCGCTGGGCTCAGACTTGTGGTCCTCTTGCCTCAGTTTCCCGGAAAGGCTAGAATTGCAAGTGCATTTGGCTCCTTGGAGGCGTTTTATACCTGGAGATGGCACAAGATCTGGTGGATTTGGGGACTGTCTCGTTGATGGGAGACGGGTGGGGCTGGAGCGAGGAGCGCAGTGCAAAGGCCAGTGCTTTATTAATGAACGCTGATGAGGAGAGAGCTTGGGAGGGTGTGATGAACCGGTTTGGGGCCGCTGCTGTGGGGCTTGAACACTTCTTTGGAAAGGTGAAGCTGCATGCTAAGGGCACTCTGACACTTGTGCTTGATGCACAGTTGAGTTTTGGCCCAAGTCTTTGTTACCATAGAAACTAGAAATGGCACCTAGGATTTATTTGGGACACAAGTGTGTGGTTGTCTGGGATGGCTGTTGTGCAAAAGATTCTGAAGCCTTAATGAGCCCTGCAGGAAGGGATAACGTGACCAGAGGTGTGTAGGCTACGCTGGAAGCAGGATACTTCTCATACACACCTTTGTCTAGTGTGAGGTTGTAGAGAAAAGTGCAACAAGTAAGACCCACATGCTTTCTTCCTTTCTAGTGAATGGAAAACAAAAAATTCAAAATACTTTGACAAAAAGAGAAAAGTTCTGGAAGGATGTGATTGTCTCAGTAACCAGCGAGGTGGCAGTTGGGCCTCAGGGGCAATGGAATGTGTAACTGTGGAGCTCCAGAAGCCCCTTCCTGTGCCTTTTTTTTCTGGGTGAAGGCATCCTGTTCTCTCAGCCCTAGCCTGGCTTGCCAGTGTGGGAAGTAAGCAAAAGATTCTGAAGCCTTAATGGGCCCTGCAGGAAGGGATAATGCTTACCCCCAAGCTTCTTCCTAACCCAGCTGCTACCATCAGAAGACCCACGTTTCTTCCCTCCCTCCCTCTTTTTTCTTTCCCTTTTTCCTCCCTCCCTCCTTCCCTTCTTCCCTCCCCACTTCCTTCCCAGGGTTTCAGTTCACAAGCTCCCAGAGGAGGGCTCTTAGCCTGGCAGGCCTGGGGGTAGAGAGTACCAAAGGCCCTGGGCTTCCCTCCTGCGGAGGCCTCTGTAGTGAGCTGGGCAGCCAAACCAGAACAGGCCTGCTGCGGTGATGCTGTCCGTCAGTGGAAAAGGCTTTCTTCGGGCCTGTGAGCTGAAACCACAGTAGAAGAAGACTTGGGGCCATTTTCAGACATCCCATGCTCACCTTTCCCACCTTTTATCCACGTCTCATCTTTACAGCCTCGCTTGTCCTGGGAAGTGGGACGAGGTCTGGAGTTTCACAGATTTTCTCAGCTGTAGCTGAACTGACTGGTAATTTCAGGGAACCCTTTTGGAAAGTTGGCAAATACTTAGGCTGTGTTTTCACCAAATATTTTCTCTTTGCTGGGTAAACAAAGCAAAGGTTCTGTAAATGTTGCAGGGATTCTGTTCCTATAACAAGCAGCATTTTCTACAGCTCCTGTGCTGATAACCTGAACCATCATAGACCAGAGACAAGACTTGGGTTCCAATCCTGGCTTTTTTGTCTGTCAACAGGTATTGGGATAGTGGCGCTCAGGTGGATGTCAGAAAGTGCAGAATCTCACTCAGGCTCTTGAATTTCCAGGCCGTGGGTACTTGCTGTAAAAATTGTAGTCAGTTTGTTAACCCCTTTCTATTCAGTGAATATGTTCAATGAGGTATTGGCCGCAATGACAAATTACAGCAAACTAGGTGAATTAGGTATTTATTGTCTTATGGTTCTGGAGCATTCCCACATCTATTACCACAGATCACCAGTTTCATTAATTTCTTAAGTGTCCTAGAAATTTTTTCAAAAGATCATGTGTATACACATATGCTCATGTACATGCCTGTATACGTGCACATCACATACGCACTCTTCAGCTTCTAACTTGTTCTCCAAGGGCTATGATATGTCTCCAATGTGCTTTATTTACTGAAATAGAATGTTTTGACATTTTGTTCTCTTTATATAGATTTACTTCACAGTTTTAAACAACTCTTCAGGGTTCTGTTCTAAACTATACCATGCTTGATATGGACTTGCCCAGTTGTTGGCGTTTTGGATTAGTATCATTTTGCTTGTACAAAAACATGGGCAGTGAACATCATTATGTACTGGAATAAAGTAGGTTTGTGGACAAATTCCTAGTATATGAATACCTTGTCACAAGTTTATGCATTTAACGTTTCTATAGACAGATTCTATATCACTTTCTGTTGCTGTGAGCAGTATGTGACAATGCATCTACCCATAGCCTTGCCGATTTAGGGTATTACTAAATAATTTTCAGTGCTTTTTGATGTATACGACCTTGTAGTTTTCGTGGATTGATATGGCTTCTGCTTTTAGCATCCTTCGAATTGCTTGTTCAGATATGAAGATTACCTCAGTTTTTGCCTTTTTCTGAAGTTTGAGGAACTGCCTCCATGCCCTTGTGCAAACTAGGCAAGTATAATTGAGTTATGTTCCCAACTCTTGGCATTTTACTTTGAGACAAAGTTTCACTAAACTGCCTAGACTGTCAGTTAAAATCTCCTGCCTCAGTCTCCTGAGTAGCTGTAAAAACAGGTGTGTGTCACTGTGTCCCACTAAAATTGGTTCAGTACATTAAAGTTTAATATTTATGTAATTTAAGAATGCAAAATATAAAAGAGTATGAGGAAAAGTTTCTCTCTTTCACCCTCTTCCCCATCCCCAGTAAATGTAAACAATTTTATTTCTGGTGATTCCTGCTGGGGTTTCTTTATATCTGAGCAGTTGGAAGTATATGCATTTATTCAACCTTTCTTATTTGTTTGTTACAAATATATACATTGTTTTATATAGGTGTATAAGTATATATGGTGTTCTTTATCTGATTGGAGGTTACCCCAGATCAGTACATACATACTCATTTTTTAAAAATAGGTATATAATATTCTGTGTCAGGAGGGCTGTGCTGTAAAATAATAGTTCCTCGTTGATGGCCATTGAGATGGATTCAGATCAAGGGCCATATGTCTGTATCATACGATAGATATTGGCAAATTTCTTAGAGTGTTTGAAGATGACTAAGATTCATATCATTTTCCTTTAGTGCTTTCTATTTTCTTTTTCCCAGTGCTTTAAAAATAACCCAGATATTTGCCTGTACAATAAAATCAAATTTAAGTGGACTTCATCAGTGAATGTTGGCACATGAATATGCCTGGGTGGCCAAGACACGTGGCCACAGTACTGCGTGGAGCAGTCCCGACTGCCTACAAAAGCTGCTTTCCAGTTAGAACTCCTCTCTCCCTTGGGATTGCCACTTCTAGAACTTCATCTATTGACTACGTGGTGGATACTCCTTCACCTCTGGCTTCTTTTGCTCAGTGTATTGGGTGTTCTGTTTTGTTCTATGGATGTGTTTATTTTCATATGGTAGAAACACACTTTAAAATTACATAAATTTTATAAATACACTTAAAATATTAGAGAATATTCTCACCTGATACTTTCTATGAAAAACATCGTGACTCTTCTGGCTTGTTCATTCTTTTGATCATCTTGAGAATTATCTTATTAATTTGTTTAAAGATTTTTTTCATGGAAATTTTATTGAAATTGTACATTCATTAGTAGGGGAAGATTTGACATTTTATAGTGGTAAATTTTCCCAAACAGAAACGTGTTGAGTATTTTTAAAATTCAAGGCCATGCTTTTTAAATGAAATATTTTTTTCTTGCAGACTTAATGTCGCTTATGTATATTTTCTAAAAAGCCTTTTAAATATGATCTTATAAGAATTGTGTATATTCATTTCTTATTTAAAATGTTTATTACTCTAGATTTTCTTTGAAAATCTGTTTATTTCTTTAGGAAGGACAGATAGAAGTGATTTTAGTATTATGTTAATTTAAGCTTATAAACATCAAGTCACAAAGCAGTGTCAGTGTAATTAACCTACCTAGGGAGCCTGCTTCTGCTGTTCTCGCCCAGTGAACTATTTTACTTGCAATCTAAAATTTAATGAAAGACATATTTTGAAGTATTTTGTCAGTGGCAAAGAGTGAGTCAGTTTAAGGAGAGTGAAGACCCAATATAAATATAGAGAAATTTGGGACTTTAAAGTTGGCTACACTGAAAATCCTGGACAGCTGGTCAAATAGGGATGAAACCAGTAGAATACAATAAGCTTATTCCCATCTCCCCCTAAGAGTCATTTTCTGAAATCAAAATCAGAAAGTTTTCTTCATGTTTGCCCTTCAAGGTCAAAATAGCAGTTTTATTTGGTTGTAACTTTGTTTTACAATTCTTTGTTCCATTTTTCAGTAGGAGAGAAATTTAAACTTCTGCATTTGGAGGGAAGCTGCAGAGCAGTAATCTGGTTTCCAGTTTTAATACTGTGGTCACTAAAGGGGATGCTTAGAGGAATGTGGGATGGGTTTACACAGGACAGCCTGTGCCCCTATATTCTATACCAAAAGATAGTACATAAAGAATTCAACAACAGCATAGTTACGATTTCAGGTGGCATTCACCTTCATCCATAAGTGCTGTTCAGGATGGAAAGACAAGAGGATGTCAGTGATGGCAACAGAATAGTGTAGGGAACTCAGAAATACTCAGGTTCCAGGATGTACATTGCATACCAAAACTCTGGGTAGCAGCCCTCGTATATCTACGGTGCACAAGGTATTGCAGGCTAATTAATACACAAGGGATCGAAGGCTACTTTCTACACTAAGTAAGAAAAAATACTTCAGTTGTACCTGGGCTACAGTTTGACCCATGATCTCATACTCCAGGAAAATTTTCTGTAGTGATAGAGTTGTAGGTCAGCACTGTCCCAGATGCTAGCCACTAACCACCTGTGGTTATGGAGCACCCAAGATATGTCTAGAGTGACTGAGAAACTGAAGCTTTAGTTGTATTTTAGTTCATTTAAATTAACATATCGACATCTACATGCTACATATTGGACAGAATCCCAGGTAGAGTAGTAATAGGATAATAATGGAGGTCAGACCGAGTAGGAATAACCAGAGCTAAAATACCATGCTTTTAGCTCTAAGTAATAGAAAACCTAATATAAGCAATAAGGTTATTTATTGGCTTATTTTATTCGTTTGACAAACTCAGCAGGCCCTGTAAACTTCTTCACCAGTGAAGCATGTGATGTTTATCTGGGGGATTTAAGGATGTTTTCATTTTTTTATAAAAGAGTTGAGTGGTGGCAGGGGGCCAGGTAGCTCTTTTCTACACCCATTTTGTGCCTTGAAGGTAATGTGTGACATTATGAGAGGACAAATGTGAGGGTAAAAAGCTAGTGTGCTTAGGATGTTGTTACAGAAAGCTGAAGAGGTGTACTCTAATGCCATGCTTTCTGATTAGGAGACAGAATTGCTCCTCTGGTTCAAGCCACTGACACATACTCTGTTTCTGGGAGCCAGATGCTTCCAGCGATAAACTCACATAAACAGAAGTCCAGAGATAAGGCAAGCTTCAGAATTCTCTCATGTCAGTGGCTCCAGCCAACTCTCCCATGATTCCTTGGGCTTTGTCCCATTCCTTTGAGTCTTGGCTTTGTTCTTAAACTGAAGTTTGGAGTCATCCATCTGCAGTTCTCTAAGTCTCAATGCACAATCTTGCTTCAAGTAACAGAGATACTCTTCTGGAAGCTTATTCAGAAAAGTGATAAAACATTTCCCCACAGTCCTTCGACAAACATCTAATTAAGGTTAAGGGACAGAATTGTGCCCTATTGTGTTCCTATTGAATCAGTCCCTGGAAGGGAGATTGGGTTGCTGATCATACCCAAAGAAAATTGGGGCTCAGCTAGCTAAGGGAGGTTACTTTCAAGGGCCCAAGAATGGTTCATTATATCTAAAGAGATACAGTTTCAGAACTTCCTTTGTAATGAATATCATTAATTGCTAGCAAGGTCAACTTTCAAGTTTCTGCCATAAAAGTTTAACCTGTTTTTAGTTTTCGTTACATTTCCTAGCACCATGCTATCAGTAGAATCTAATGAAATCTCCTGAAGCACTTATAAGCAATTGGGTGTCTTTAGAATAGTTTTATTTCTGAGCTTATTATAGTTTGTGTGCTGTGTAGCTGAATGATGGATGGTCGGTGTCTAGGTCAGAGTTCACTCTTCTCCCAGCTGTCTAGTGCTGATAGTACTGCTGACAAAATGAACTACATTGTGTTTCATAAATTGTTATCTACTAGTTACTCATTAAAAACAACACTACTCTACGACTGGGTAAGTTTGAAACTGAACAAAAAAGGACATTCATGGGGCTAATAAACTTAAAAGGCACACAACGTTATTAGTTATCAGGAGAATTTTAGTTAAAACTATAGTGAGGGGCCAGGGGGTTAGCTCAGTGGTTCCAGCACCTGCCTCACCAGCGCAAGGTCCTGAGTTCAATCCGCGGTAACCACATACAATGCTGGGCATGGTGACTCACGCCCACCAGACATCAATACCACATACAGTGCCGGGCGTGGTGGCTCACGCCTGTAATCCCAGCACTCGGGAGGCAGAGGCAGGAGGATTGCTGAGTTCGAGGCTTGCCTGGGCTACATAGTGAGCTCAGAGCCAGCCTGAACTACAAAGCGAGACCCTGTCTCAAAAAAAAAAAACTATAGTGAGATATGACCTTTGCTAAAATTAAAAACAATGATAATACTTGGCATTGAAAATTATGGGCGGTTCATACTCCAGCACATAATATGCATTGATTCAAACACTTGGAAAACTGGCAGAATCTACTAAAACTGAACAGGACATCCTCCTTGTGTCTCAGTGATTCTCCATAGGCTCCTGGGAATATATATACCTGAAAGAAATGCAAATAATGCTAAGTGAAAGACATATGCGAAATGTTTGTAACAACTTCTTTCACAATTATCTCAGAGTACTCATCAACAAAACGGACAAATTGTAGTACATTCATATAGCCCAACACTAGGCCACAATAAAAGAAATGAGTTACTGGGCCGGAGGGTTAGCTCAGTGGTTCCGGCGCCTGCCTCGGAAGCGCAAGGTCCTGAGTTCGATCCCCGGTAACCACATATAATGCTGGGTGTGGTGGCACGCCCACGAACAATCAACACTGCATACCACAGTGCCGGGTGTGGTGGCTCACGCCTGTGATCCCAGCACTCGGGAGGCAGAGACAGGAGGGTTGCTGAGTTTGAGGCTTGCCTGGGCACCATAGTGAGCTCAGGGCCAGCCTGAACTACAAAGCGAGACCCTGTCTCAAAAAGCAAAAAAAAACCAAAAAAACAAAAAAAGAAATGAGTTACTGATACCTGCAATGGTGAAAGTAAGTTGCAGATAATATTTAAGGAAAGAAACTCATTAAAGAGAAAATCCACTGTGTGCAACACATCTATGTGTTAGAAGTTAGAGCTGGTTAAGGTGTTTTGAGACTAAAAGTATGCATGAGTAAACCTTCTAAGGTCCTAGAAAGGTTCAAATATGGATCTGGATGGTAGCCTATGTATATGAAAGTTAAATGAATGAAATACTTGAGGTTAATGTGTGATATACATATTATTATGGTTTAACTCAGTAAAAATGTTTTATAAAATGAGCCTGTTTAGGATAATAAGACATTCTTACTGTGTATCTTTTCATTGCTATTACCTGGTAATTGTTTAAAAAAATTTTTTTACCATAGCATTTATTTATATTTTTATTTTCTTTTTTTAAACTTTCTATTTTTTTTTTGAGACAGGGTCTCGCTTTGTAGTTCAGGCTGGCCCTGAGCTCACTATGTAGCCCAGGCAAACCTCAAACTCAGCAATCCTCCTGTTTCTGCCTCCTGAGTGCTGGGATTACAGGCGTGAGCCACCACGCCCGGCGGGTTCATCATTCTTTTTGAAAAAGTCATACTCCGTAGTGTTCAAATACCACATTTTCTTTATCTGTGGGTGGACATATATAGGTCACTTCCATGATTTAGCTATTGCAAATCGTGCTGCTATAAACATGGGTATGCCTGTATCACTGTAATGTGATGTCTTTAACTATTTAAAACAGTTAAACCTAGAAGGGGAATAGCTAGGTTGAGTGGAATTTCTAGTTTTAATTTTTTGAGGAATCTCCATGCTGATCTCCATAGTAGTTATGAGTTCACATTCTCACCAACAAGGTGGGAGGTTCCTTTTGCCTGCAGCTTTGCCAGTATTTGTTGTTACCTGATTTCTTGATGATATTCTTTCCGGAGTAAAATGGAACTTCAGTGTCATTTTAATTTGCATTTCTCTAATAGCCAGTGAAGTTGAATATTTTTTCATGTATTTATTGACCATTTGTACTTCTTCTGAAAGGTATTTATTCATTTAGGTTACCCATTTTTTGGGGGGGGGTGTTTTATTTTATTTATTTATTTATTTTTGAGCAGGGTCTCTGTAGTTCAGGCTGGCCCTGAGCTCACTATGTAGCCCAGGCAAGCCTCAGCAATCCTCCTGCCTTTGCCTCTTGAGTACTGGGATTACAGGCGTGAACCACCATGACCAGCACTGTGCTATGGGTACTGATTGCTTGTGGGTGTGAGTCACCATGCCTGGTATTGTTGTATGTGGTTACCAGGGATCAAACCCAGGACCTTGCACTTGCTAGGCTGGTGCCGGAACCACTGAGCTAAATCTCCAGCCTGGGGAGTGCTCTTTTATTTTGAGGTCTTAGAATGGGGAGGATGGAGTCCTCAGAATAAGGCCTGAACGTGGCATCTTACCATGGACTCTCTAACTCCCTTCCTGAGGAGGAATGAGTTTTTTTTTTTCTTAAATTGAATTCTTTATTGGTATATTTTGTATGGAATGAGTTGTTTTTAAGAGTTGCCTTTCTTTGGATTCAGCTTGGAATTGTCTCTACTTCCAGCATTATAGAGTCATTGTTTTTGGGCATCTTTTGACAAGATCTTAATGAAAAAGAAATGGTATCCAAAATAAAATACAGTAAACAAATTTGTTATTGTAGTAAAGCCAACCTTCCTTCTAGATCCCATATTTCTTACGTAAACTCCTTGGCTGGATCTAGGAACCTGGTAAATACAAAAGCTGATCAAGGGAAAAGCATAAAGCTTTGTTAGTATTACTTGTAAATGGGAATCCTCCTAAGAGAGTGAGACAGGTTTACTTATTGTTAAACACGATTGTTGCTAAAACATATCTGTTGTTAAAAGTATATCGGTTTTGGGCTGGAGATATAGCTCAGTGGTTCCAGCACCTGCCTCGCAAGGTCAGTGTCCCTGGTTCGATCCCTGGTAACCACATACAACAATACTGGATGTGGTGGCTAACACCCACTGGCAGTCAGTACCACATACCACAAATGCCGGGCTTGGTGGCTTGAGCCTGCCCTCCCAACTCTCAGGAGGCAGAGGCAGGAGGATTGCTGAGTTGGAGGCTTGCCTGAGCTACATAGTGAGCTCACGGCCAGCCTGAACCACAAAGCAAGACCCTGTCTCAAAATAAAGAAAAAAAATTAATTTCATCCCACTTACATTTGATTTTGTTTTTAGGTTAAGCTCAGAGTTTTTATGACCTTAACCCATAGAGCTAAAAGTATGTGCCTGAATTGTATTTAATGTTACTTTCTTTTAATTAGACTAACAATATTTTTATATCAGAATTTACTAAAATTACATAATCTTTTAAAACTGTGGAGTTAATTATTTATGAGTTCTGTAAGTGGATTTGTATTATATAGACAGTAAGCAAAGACGTATGTAGATGTACACAATGATACAACACACCATAAAGCCATGTGTTCATGTATACATGAAAGAACAGACAAAAATATTTTGTAGTTTTCATTTTGAAATTTTAGTCCACGAGGTAAGTCCAAAAACTCACAAATTTACAAAGGCTGTTGCATCCAATAGAGAAAATAGAGGCCTACAACATATACACATAGCCTAAAAATCAATTTTTTTTTTTGAGACAGGGTTTCGCTTTGTAGTTCAGGCTGGCCCTGAGCTCACTGTGTAGCCCAAGCAAGCCTCGAACTCAGCAATCCTGTCTCTGCCTCCCGAGTGCTGGGATCACAGGCGTGAGCCACCACGCCCGGCGTAAATATCAATTTTTAAACTGAATTGACCGTAGAGCTCTTAAAAATTCCTTTTTAAATATCTCCTTATCAGGTTTTATCGGAAATGTGCAACAAATATTTTTAGCCTTTTATCCACCTCCAGAGAATCAGTCCCCATTTAAGTTTCTACTATTATTATTGTTATTACTACACTATTTTTGTACTGGG
>PVIC010030404.1:0-21941 GCA_004025085.1 Thryonomys swinderianus
ACAATGCATGAAATATGAAGTGTATTTATAATCAACTTATAAGCAGGAATTTCCAACCAATATTAATGCCTGTGTTTCAATTTATAATACAGTGAAGACCAGATAACACGGTTTGTTATCCAGGACTATTTCAAAAAGGATTTAAAGACACTTAATGCTCTTAAGTTTTACATTCAGGTAAATGAAATTGACGTGTTTTCCACAGCACTTTGAAAGAACATGTATTTTTTAGCTCCACTTAAAAGTGCTTAGAATTCTTGAGTATCACAACAAATCCATAAATAATGCAAGGAAATTACTAAAATTAAAAAAAATATGGCATTAGCATATAGCAACAAAGCACAAGGCAACTCACATGATATAAGAAGATATTTGCACAACTTACATGTGAGAAGAGAGTAATGTGCAGAACTGATCAAAATTCTTTTGCAACTCAGTAACAGTGTAAAAACAGACAACCTCATTTAAAATGTGAAAAAGGGCTGGGCGTGGTGGCTCACACCTGTAATCCCAGCACTTGGGAGGCAGAGACAGGAGGATTGCTGAGTTTGAGGCTTGCCTGGGCTACATAGTGAGCTCAGGGCCAGCCTGAACTACAAAAGCGAGACCCTGTCTCAAAAAAAAAAAAAGTATCTAATAAAATGTGAAAAACGACTGAATAGCTGAACAGGCTTTGCAAAAAGATATTCAAATAACTAACCAATAATTTAAAACATTCTCAATATTACCAATCATTATACAAATAAGATATACCAATAAAATTACTAAGGAATCATTTAACAACTTGGAGTAGGGCTAGTATAAAAATTAGCCTTGGGAAATAACAAGTGCTAGCAAGGATAGAGAGAAACTGAAACTCTAATGTATTGATGATAGGGATAAAAAAAGATACACATTAAAAACATTTATAACTCAAAAGTTATTAACATAGAATTATTGTATAATGCAATACTTCTATACACACTGATGAAAAAGAATAATTGATCAAATATTTTAAGGCAATAGTCACAGAAGCATTGGTTCTCCAAAGGATAAAACATGAAGTGTATATATATATATATATATATATCGATGAACTATATCCAGTCTGCAAAACAAAGGTAATTCTCACACTTATTTTCATATGCTGAAACTTAAAGACTTGGTGTGAAATTTGATTAACTAGTTAGGAAAGGACAAATATTACATGATTTCAATTAAAGAATAGCCAAAGTGCTAGAGATATAAAGTAGAAAGGGGTGGCCAGAGATGGAAAGAAGGAAAGTTGATTAATTATTTCCTAAATTTCATTTGGGAAGATGAAAAAGCTCTGACAGTGGACAGTGGTGACAGTTTAATAACTATATAAATTCCTGCTTCTGTACTATATACTTAAAAATTTGTTAAAATGGTAAAAGTTGTATGTACTATATCCCAATTTTTAAAAAATGAAAATTGAAAATAATCTGTATAGAATAGAATTTAATCATTGTAAATTATAAATCAGAGTTTTCCTAAAAGGATTGTTTCTTAAAACATGACAGTTTAATTATTGGGACAAAATTTGTTACTGGTCACAGCACCCATGAATGTTGTGAAGCACAAGATGAAATCATGCTGCAGAACATACAAGAAAATGAGAAACTTAAGCCTCTCAGAGACCATTTTTGTGTTTTCAATTTTATGCTTTCCTTGGCATAAAAGCTGTTAGGTCTGAAGAAAGATTATTCTAAATACACACTCCAATAAATAAAGTAGAAAGTTCCAGGAAATGAGTGATTTAGTATTAGACATGCTGCTGTCACAGCTCTAAACTTCCAGAATGATGTTTTGTGGTTTTTCTTGGCTAGAATTCAGTCTAAATCCTCTAAGATGTTACATCTTTTCTTCTCTGAACACTCCTCTCTTTTGTAATATGAAAACAACCCTGTTCTGCTTGACAGTATTTCTAAAATTTTATGACATAAATCTCAATGTGACAAAGTTAGAAAACAGTGTTCAACCACCTCTCATTATTAAACTAGTCTGACAGTCTTTGAAACAAATAATTAAATTTATTATTAGTCATCTGCATAAAAGAGAATGACATTTCTTGAAATCAGCTTTTTCAAGGTCTCAATCATATTCTAAACCTTGAACCCATTTTGAATAAACAGCAAAGACCTATGTGGTTTCTATAGCTATAGATTTGATTTTCTTAACATTTCATATAAATGGAATTGTATGACATGCACTCTTTTGTGTTTGGTCCTCTAAAAGTAAAGCACTCTCTGGAAGAGGAGAGGTATAGAAAATCAGATTTAACCCCAAAAAGGTTTGACTGGTTGTTGGTAGTACCATTAAAAGCAGAGAGAAGTTCCCTGCTGTCCATATCAATAGACACAATAAGATGAATTCCATCAACATATACATAATCTCGAAATGATGCTCTCCACCCAAATAACAGCCCAAGGTAGTCGCTGCCTTAATTTTGAGACAAAACTAAGGAATCTATCACCCTCCCCCAATCTCTGTTCAACAGAACTGAAACATGAGGGGGAGTAGTTGTAATCATTGAATGTGTGATAATTTTTACATTACCAGTAGAAAACAAATACAATGTATAAAGGAAAAAATAGAAAATAATTATAGAAATAATTATAAAAGACCCAAACATCCTCAACGGAGGAAAGACAGACTCTTTAACAAATGGTGCTGGAAAAACTGGGTTTTAACCTGACAAAAACTAACACTAGACCTATCTCTTTCACTGTATAGTAAAATAAAATCACAATGGATTAGAGATTTAAACATTAAAGCAGAAACAATAAACTTGCTGCATAACAGGTTAGGTGGAACTCTTGGAGACATTGACTTAGGCAGAGACTTTATGAACTAAAGCTCTACAGCATGAGAACTAACAGAAAGAATCAACAAATGGGATCTCATCCTATTAAAAAGCTTCTGCACAGCAAAAGAAACAACTGGCACCATTAAAAGACAACCAGCAACATGGGCAAATATCTTTACTAGTTGTTTGTCAGACAAAGGGCTACTATCTAGAATGTATAAAGAACTTAAACAAGTCAGTCTCCCCAAATTTAAAGACCCAATTCAAAAATGGGCATCTGAAATGAACTGTCTCTTCTCAGAAGCAGAAGTCAAAACAGCCAAGAAGCATATGAAGAAATGTTCAACATCACTGGTCATTCGAGAGATGCAGATGAAAACAACACTGAGATTTCATCTCACTCCACAAAGAATGGCTGCTATTGTGCAATCAACCAGCAATAAATGCTGGCAAGAAAGGAACCCTTCTCCACTCTTGATGGGATTGTAGATTTGTGCAACCATTGTGGCAATCAGTGTGGAGATTTTTCAAAAAACTAGGATTAGAGGTCACATTTGACCCTGCTATTCCCCTGCTAGGAATATACTTAAAGGAATTAAAAGAATCATATTGTAAAGACATATGTGCACCCATGTTCATAGCAGCTCAGTTTGTGATAGCCCAACCTTGGAAACAACCCAAATGTCCATCAACTGGAGCCTGGATAAAGATATGTTTTTTAAAAAAATAAAATAGAGTATTACTCTGCCATAAAGAATGACAAGTTTCATTCATTTATGTGCAAATGCGTACACATTGAGGACACACTAATAAGTGAAATAACTAGATCACAGATATGTAAGTACAGTATCTTTTCTCTGATATGAGAACCTGTAGATGTAAGTGAGTTCTAGAATGTATAATAGATTTTGTGAAATAGGAAATATTCAAAGGGAATGTGGTAGGGTACATAATGAGGTGAAAAAATAAATATGATTTGGAAAGAAGAAATATCATGTATAAAAGGGGTAGGGTGTAGGATGAGGAGGGGTATGTGTAAAAAGGAGAATTAACTTCTGTCACTTACTGGTACAAATTTCCCAATATCGAGTGTGATTGTGAAGTGTATATAAAGTGTACCAATAAAAAATTCAAATTACAAAAGAAATAATTAAAATAGAATAATAAAAAATAGAGTGATGATAAAAATGGAAAAATCATGAAAAAAATTCAAACTCAGGGCATTCATGAAAGTAAAAAAAATATATGGTAAAACTTTAAGAAACAGATCTAAATGCCTTTGCAAAGTAAAATAAACATGGTAAGTTTTATAATTATGATTATTTTTTTAATTAAGACAATGATTTTCCATAGATGCAATAAAATAAATTGTTGGATCAGAAAGGAGTATGTAAATACCCCTCACATACAGAATGAATTGACATAACCATAAATAGCACATTATAAATTAATGGGATTCTTGTAAAATAATGTTGCACAATGGTACATAATTAAATGCACATTTTGAAAAGTGTGGTGATTGCCTCAAATCAAGCATAAAATTTAATGTGACATTGATGTTAAACCTGTAGAAGGTAAAACATTTGGCAGCAGGAAAAATAAAAAACATAGGCCACATAACTAACAACCTTGTGATAGTAATCCAAAGTTACTTGTTTTAACAAGACAGAAGAAGTATAAAGCCTAATAGAAAAATAAACTTCATCATCCAATAACAAAGAAAAATTATAATCTTGGAGTAATTATACTTGAAGAAAATGTATCTGTAAAACTACCCAGTATCTATATAAATACATGTATAATTGCTTTAATCTGTAAATAGTATAGAATAAAATGAAAAGGTCATACCTACATAAGAGTGACAATAAGTAAACAAATTCGTGATACTATGTACATCCCAGGATGTAGACATCTACAATTCTCATCTACTTCTGGAAACAGTTTAGGCTATTTCAACAACCTAAACAATTAACAGTACTTCAAACATAAAGCATCAAAATAACTTATTGTCCACGTGATTCACCAATTGAAACGTTTTAAAAACAATATCAAACCTTAGGCCATGGTCATCTGATTGAAGTGCATCTCCATTTCTTTTTATGTTTTTCGTGTGTGTGTGTGTGTGTGTGTGTGTGTTTACTTTGAAACAGGGTCTTGCTTAGTTACTAAGTTCCCAGGCAGAAGCAGAGGTCAGACTTGGAATACTTCTGTTTCATCCTCTCTTAGTGCTGGGGTTAACACTATATTAAAAAAAATGTCCATTATGAAATGATACAAAATACATAATAAAAAGACAGTAGATCTATGGAGCATGGATTTTCAATGTGTGCACAATGTTCTGCTTTTATAAAATATTTGAAATGAAAATATATATTAAAACAATATCTCAGTGAAGTCTATAAGTCTTTAGTTATGTTTTAGACTGTATTTGACTATTACTAATTTCCAAAACATCAAAGTACATTTTGATTTTGAGATGCATTTTAATCTAATAATTATCTTCATCTTTTAAATCAATAATTTCTACTTTAATCAAATATATACAAAGTGTATACTCTGCATGACTTTATTTGAAAAATTCACATGAAATATTGTCTCCAGCTCAACTTTCTATAGCATCAGAAAATATAAGTATGATAAGAGAACATAAGTTGAGAGGGCATGGGAATTTTTTTTTTATTTTAAAGAACATAACTGACATATTTGTGTCAACATTTTGACAAATTTGTGTCAAAAATTTGTGACTTCAAGTGAATGCTAAAATTCATATAACTTGTATAGAACAAGTAAAAGTAGTTCAGGAATGAAGATAAGACAAGTGAACAAACTGGGTGGTTACAGTTTAGAGTTATCTGTCAAGAGCTGTCCAGAGTGGAATGGCACAGGCTCCTGATTCTAGTGCTCTAGGACACTGGCACGGGGGTCAGGAGTTAGACCCTAAACTAGATAACTAACTAACTTTGTAAGACTCTGTCTCAAAATTAAAAATCAAAAGGATTGGCAAGTAACTCAATGTGAAGGTCCTGGGTTCATCGCCAATACCACACATGTACACACACACACACACAGAGTAAACAAGACACTGAATCTAAAAGGAACACATTCTATGAAAGACAAAGTGAAACCTGACAATGAATTTAGAAGATATTAGCTTGTGACTAGTCTTGAAAAGCAGTCAGAGACTGACTATAGTAGTCAATGTATACACATTTTGTAAATGAAACTAATTTTATGATTTGGATTTAGTTATTAATCCCATGATGGATGATCCTGTTTATCTTCTAGGGAAAATGAATCTAGCTATCAACTTACTGTTCCCTTCTCCAGCAGCTTTAATGGCAAATTTGGATAGCTCAGAGGCCTCCACACTTTCGTGATAAAAATGTTGCCAAAAGTTCCACTGCTGAAGACCATTTCCCAATAAGAAATTTAACACAAATCTTATTAGATGTTAAATAAATTTCCTGATTAAAAGTACTAAAGATTATGTCCAAAGAGTAGATACAGAGATGATACAATCATAGAATATTTTCTTTCCTCCCTTTTCCCCTAGGATTTTATGAGTGTATTTCTGATGTAGATGCTCCTCAGATCTTATATCTATCTTCCACATAGATATGTGTATTGCAAGTACTTTTGCTGATCTATAGCTCAGTTTTTAATGTTTTTAAATTTTCTTTTGAAAAACATATTTGATTTTGATGAAGATTACTATATTAATTTTGTCTTCATTCCTCTTGATCTTTTGATTCTGGAAGATCTTTGCCTAATTCAAGGTACAAGAACACTTTCTTAAACTTTTACTAAACATCTAATCGCTTTGTTATAACTTTACACCTTTCTTTCAAGGAAACTTTGTGTATGACATGAAATAATATAAAATTTATTTATTTTTCCTTTTATTTATTTATTTTCATACTGGGATAAACTTGTGATCTTGTGCTTGTGGTGCAGGCACTAGAACAATCAACTAAGTCACCACCCTCATTAGTTTTTGTTTTGTTTTGTTTTGTTTTGTTTTGAGACAGGGTCTCACTTTGTAGTTCAGGCTGGCCCTCAGCTCACTATGGAGCCCAGGCAAGCCTCAAACTCAGCAATTCTCCTGTCTCTGCCTCCCGAGTGCTGGGATTACAGACATGAGCCACCACGCCTGGCCTTCATTAGTCTTTAAATATGATAAAGGCATCATATCCTGTCTGTAGGAAAAGTTCTTACAATTCAACAACTATACGATAAATACTCCATTAAATATCGAGTGAATTACACAAATAAAAAGGGTATATGGATATAAAGCAGAGTTGTTAGATGTTCAAAACCATTAATCATGAAAAATCATGCAATTTAAACTTACAATGAGATGATAAACTTGCAAGAATGCTTAAATGTAGAGATATTGATAATTCCAAATATTAGTGAAAATGCAGTGACTGAAACACATTGTTTTGATAATACAGAAAGTTACAGAAATTCAGAAAAGAATCTAGAAGTTTCTTACAATAATAATTGCATACTGAGGATATGAATCAACAATCTACTTGTACTCATTTACCCAAGAGAAATAAAAAAGTTAAATTTACATAAAGATTTTTACTACAAAAATAATGATGATTTCATTCATTATTTCCCCAACTTGGAAAAAGACCCTAGTGTTCATTTATTAATAAATATCTAAATAGTTATGGTATCACTATGTAATGGAACACTTTATTTTTCAAAAATAAATAACTATTCATGTAAAACAATATGAATAAGGGGCCAGAGATTTAGTTCAGTTGTCCTGGCACCTGCCTAGTAAGTGCAAGGTCCATGGTTTGATCCCTGGTAACCACATAGAACACCGGGCATGGTGACTCACACCCACCAGCAATCAGTACCACATAGCACAGTGCTGGCCATGGTGGCTCACACCTGTAATCCCAGCACTCATGAGGCAGAGGCAAGAGGACTGCCGAGTTTGAGGCTTCCCTGGGCTACATAGTGAGCTCAGGGACAGCCTGAAGTACAATGTGAGACCCTCAAAAAATATGAATGTTATCATTGTGTATCTATTATTAATGTACATATATGTAGGCATTTTTACACTAGAAATGAATAACTTCATAAAATATTGGTATCTATATTTTCAAAAGAAAATGGTAGATGCTTTGTATCCAAAGTGTTACTGCCTGGTCTGGGATATGAATTCAGGTACTAACCATACCATTACATGAACCTTATTTCATTGTTCACTTCTGTTTTCCCATTTTATTAAATGCTGTCTCTCAAATCTCAACAATGTCCACCAATGACCTTCATCTCTTAATACTTCTTCACTTGTGAGGCTCCTTTACATTGAACAGGAAAATCTTATGTAATGACAGGACATTTGGAAGTGACAGTGCGTGTGTCCTGAGACTGTCAAAAAAGTTACTGTTCCTGTGTCTTACTCTTACTGAGATGAGTTTTGCAATACCTTCCTGCCGCGTCAGAAGGGCACTGATGCAATCTTCAGAAGTCTATGTGGAAAGAAACGAAGACCTCCTAATGAATAGGGCAATCTTGCCAGCCTTGTGAAGGAAACCAGAGCCCCATTTCTGTTTTCACCTTCAAGTAATTGAAGCTCCTGTAGTCATATCTGCCTCAATTTTAGGAAATATCAAAACATTTAGTTGAGCTGCTCCAGATACTTCATCCACAGCCACTGTGAAAGATGATGTTTGTTCTTTAAACTACTAACTTCCACTATAATAAGAAATCCAGTAAAAGTACTAGATATATCAGAAGAACTAATGAATGAGCTTGATTTTGGCTCCTACTATTGGATGACAGAATAATTTTGGGTTTCAGAGAAGAGATAATTATGGTGAGTTGCATCACCTTGAACCTGTTTATAGTCATATGATAATGATGCCAGTTCTTCCCCTCAAAACCTTAAAGTGATCCCTATTTTTTCAGGGTGCCAGAAGTCTGTTCATCATATCGGAAATGTAAACAGAAGAAAAAGTCAGATATTTATGCAACTTTGTGAAATTGGCTAGACAGCACATAAGCCAATTGCTAGTGAAAAGACTGTTCTTCAGTGGGCTCCGTAGTGTCAGAGGAGTCTGGCGGACCTCAGCACCACCTAATGAGGACACTTTCTGCTCTGATGACAGCAGGGACAACAGGGCAGTAATGAGATCCATCAGTGCTTCTCAGCCACGGAAGACTCACTGAAAGCCTTGTGGTGAGACAAAACTGCCACTGCTGCCCATCATTAGTGAATGAATTCTCCCTCATTTGTCAATGGAGGTTAAGTTAGGAGCTAGACTCCATCACAAGGCAGGTCTCTCCTTTCTGCAGGTCTAGCTGAAACATAAATTTTAAAAAAGATCCAGATTCATCTAATTCTCAAAGTGTGTACCTTTCAATTAAAAACTATTCATCACACCAGAAGCCAAGACCTAAGAAGAACCCAAAAGGAATTATTAAAGCAAATCAATAGATATCAGCCATAGGATTACAGAATTGTCAGCATTATCTGACAAAGATTTCAAAGTAGCTATCCTAAAAATGCTCAATAGGGGGCCGTAGATTTGGTTTAGTGGTTCCAGCACCTGCCTTGCAAGCACAAGGTCCCTGGTTCAATCCCTGGTAACCACATACAACAATACTGGGCGTGGTGGCGACACCCACTGGCAATCACAGATGCTGGGCTTGTTGGCTCAAGCCTATCATCCCAGCGCTTGGGAGGCAGAGGCAGGAGGATTGCTGAGTTCAAGGCTTGCCTGGGCTACATACTGAGCTCAGGGACAGCCTGAACTACAAAGCGAGACTCTGATTCAAAAAAAAAAAAAATTCTCAATAAGTAATTAAAATCTGATGAAACAAATAAGAGCTAAAATTTGATATATAAATAGAAAGACAGCAAAGAGAAGATATAAAAATAAATGCATGTTTAATATCTGAAAGAAAAATAACTGAAAATGTGGTTAAATATTGTAGTGGAAAGGTACATAAGGAAATAGCTAGAGCATCCTAAATTATGCAAAATGCATAATTCTGTAGATTTAGAAAGTAGGGTAAACTCCAAAGAAGAAAAATCCAAAGATTTCTACAAGAAGCTGAATCTTACTCAAGATTTTAAAAACTAAAGACAAAGAAATGATCTGCAAAAGAACTAGATACAAAAGATGTATCTTTCAGGGAAAATAATTCAAACAATAGTGAATTTCTTAAGAAAAATAGTAAAGTCTACTAGGAAGTAGTAAAATTATTTTTAAAAAATATTGAATTTTTAATACATAATGAGTGTCTAGAATAAACATCAACAATTTCATCATCAACTCTTTGTGTATTTAAAAAATCTAAATAATAATACCAGAAATAAATTCCTACATGAAGTACTAAGAAAATGCCAACTGTATCTTTTTTCATTTTCTTGCCTTTTGGTGTATTTTTTTCAATCCTTAATAAGCATCTTCATCTTGCTGAAAGTAATCATGTTATTTCTCAGAGAGAGGCATTGATTCACAAATCAAGGTATTTATAGCTATGTGCTGAACCCCCAAAGACAATCCATTATTTATTCACCTTCTTGATACAATAAGGTAAGGGAAAACTTTTTCTTTTTGTCAAACAAAAGACGGAAAATACTCATAACTCAAATTTCCACATAGATTCAGACTATTGTGAGTTGAATGTAATATGATTAAAACAAATTCCTCTGCCCTGTAGTTATTATTAATAGCTTAGAAGGCACAAAGCCAATTAGTCTTCATGACCTGAATGGAAAAGGAACATAGGTTATATGCAATGGCTAGAACAATTCAATTGACTTTGTCAAATGTCAAGCATTTGGATAATTATAGGAGGAAAAATAGAAGATACTGAAAAAGAAAACACATAATTGTTAATATCAAATCAAAATTAGCACATCTTTGCACAAGACTTTAAATGAGGTCATCTCATAAGTAGGATACAAATTTTCCTTCTTGGTCTATCATACTAACAAAATATTATTAGTAGAACATTAAAGAGTACATTTTGGCCAGTAAAATTCCACCATATTTTAGATCTCAGAGCCCGTCTAGGAACCTCTTGTGGTCAGAACGCTCAGCTTTTGCACAGAGCATGTTAGAATTCTGTGTCTTGATATGGAAGAGTAAACAGTGAAGCTACAAAAGTCTTTCTCTAAGATCTCTTGTTCCAGATCTTAGCTTGCCCCATTATTTCTTTGCATAGTAGGAAAATAGACTAATAGTGCTCTCTTTGCTGCCTCAAGGGACACAAGAGTCGTGCCATTCATTTGTTAGTTACCCACTGAGTTTCTTATGAGAGCTGATCTGAATGCTAAGACCCAACCTATTGAGACCCTGACGTATGGTATTAGCTTTTTATTATTATTATTATTATTATTATTATTATTATTATTATTATTAATTTTTAGACAGGGTTTTACTTTGTAGTTCAGGCTGGCCCTGAGCTCACTATGTAGCCCACGCAAGCCTCAAACTCAGCAATCTTCCTGCCTCTGAGTGCTGGGATTGCAGGCATAAGCCACCACACCCAGCATTATGGTATGTGGTAGTGATTGCTGGTGGATGTGAGCCCCATGCCTGGCATTGTTGTCTGTGGTTACCAAGGATTGAACCAGGGACCTTGCACTTGCTAGGCAGGCTTTGGAACCACTGAGCTAAATCTCCAGCCCTAGTTTGGCTTTTAAACTAGATTTTGGATAACTTGGTCTGAACAGTAGGTAAGAAGAAAGAAAGAGGAAATAGGATAATATATGCATTAGAAAAGAGATATAAGTGAGAGTAAACTGAAAAGTGAGACAGTAACGCAAAGCATAAGAAAGGTAAAAAATGAAGTAAAAATGTACAAGAAATGAAAATTAATAAATAACAAAATTATCAAAAATGTAAGGCTGCTCTTGAGGAAAGATTTTCCAGGATGTGATTACTCTTGATTTCTCTTTTATATATAGAACCGTGAGCTGTTATCTAACATCTGTAATTCCAACACTCAGATCTTGTTCCTCAAATGCTGAAGTGTATAGGTTTGTTGCTCAGTAAGATTAAGAAGTATTTCCATCACTATTTATATTCTTTATACATTACAAATATATAAATATAGATATACACGTGTATGAACAGATACACATATGTATAAAAAAGCAAAGGAAAAATACTTTTTCATTATGTTGTTACTGTCTTTACAACTTTTTTTAATCAATTTTTTCCTAAGACAATTTTGAAGAAAAATATGTGTAATAAAGCTTACAGAAATTAGTAAAACCAAATGTGAAGCTATTAAACTGCATAATTACAACAAATTTTCCATTTCTGATACAGTTATTTTTATCTCAGGGTCCCAGAATCTAAATGGAGAGAAAAATAGGCTTTTCTGGACATGAAGGATCTTCCAAGGCTAACAGACATGTTCTAAAGTTGGATTTGATGATCGTTACACAGTTTTGTATACTTATTGCTGAGGATTTAGCTCACTGCTTATTGACCATCATGAAATCGAAATTTTAAAATAAGCAAGTTTTATGTGTATAAATTTTATGTCAATAAATTTATTAAATATATTTTACATGGAACATAATAGTTTCATTGAATTCAGAACAAAAACCAGTATGTTATGTAACATAGCTTTATGATTATTGCATATCATAATTTTTGATTAAAATAAATTATAGCTCTATATTTCAAAGTTTATACTGAAATATGACTTCATACTCCAAAATATTTACACCTAAAATGATTTGGGTTTTTTAAATCTATGTTTACTTCATTAGGTTTAATTTATTTCCATTCAATTATATATATATATTGGCCTGCCAAACAAATACAGATATAGAAGATTTGAAAATTGCATAATAAGACCAAAAGAGGTCTATGCTTTCCAGGGAAATGAATCCATATATGTGCATTAAAATTATAATTGCCACAATTACTATTCCACTGGACATTAACTTTATGTACTTTATATATCACTAAAGTAATTTAAAAGAACATAGGAATGCACATTATAATTCCTGGAAGCTAGTTTAAAAAATTTGCTAATGTATTTGGGAAATACTACATAAAATACATTTGTATTACTGCAACATGTTTGATAATTTCTTGTAAAACCTTTAAGGGTATTTAAAGAAATGTATACTTTTAATATATTTATTATAATACACTTGGTGTTTTATATTTTGGCAGAAGAATATCAAATAAATTATAATAAAAGATACCAAGAAAACAGATGTATACTAAAAGGATACATCAAAATTTATGGAGAATCTACCTTTTTTTCTTTTTTCTTATCCTCTCTTCTTGAGTGTTACAGTGTGTGAGTAGGTGACCAGGCAAGATCTTGTAGTTTTCTTATCCTCTAGCTTCATTTTTCTAAATTATTGTAGGGTATATTCAAGCTAGCTATCCATGAACTCCTTAGAGACAGGAATCATACTTATATTTTATATTTATTGAAGTACTAAAACCCTAAAGTATTTGAAAACTTGTGGAGTTTTTCTTGGTGTCTAAGTTCCTCTTCTCAATGCTGAGATAAAATAATCAACACCCACCAGTTAAAGGAGGAAAGGTCTCTTTTGACTCACAGATGGTAGTGGTTTCAACCCAAAGTTGGCTGGCTCTCAGACAGGGTGGTATGGCCGAGAGGTATCACAGAGGAGAAACAGTCCATGACGTGCCAAGGCAGGCAGAACACTGAAAGCAGCAGCAGAAGCAGAAGCAAGAAAACAAGGCAGAAGCTTCTCTTTTTATCCTTTCCAGGCTATCTACCTTTTAGGTGGTGCAACCCAGACCTAGGATGGGCCTTCCTATTACCCACGCCTGGAACTATGCTTAACTAATTAGTGGACTAATTTAACAATTATATGACCCTCTGTTCCTGGGTAAAATCGAACAATATTTCTTATTTACCAAAGATCCTATTCAGGTTTTTGTATTAGTATTATGTTAGTTTCTGAAATTAATTTGGTAAATGGTTCTCGTTCTTTACTTGCTGGAAACTTTTAGCATAGTTAATTTCATTATCTTTTGATAAAATTAACTATAAAGAATACCCATGTTTTCATTGGCATGATATATTTTCCTTTAATATCTCATTGCTACAATCATTGGAGGTCTCCAATTTCTCTATGTTCTTACATCTGTTTTGGTAAGTTATTTTTTCTATGAAAATTGTTTAATCTAAATTTTCAAAGGCAGTAGTTTAGAATGGCTTGTACTATCCTATTATTTTACTTTATTGACTGTAGCATTTCCATTAGTGCCCACCATTTTAGTACTATTATTTAGTATTCTTTTGGTGCCTTCTTTTTCTTCTGAATTTTGCCAGAAGTGTGCCAAGTTTTTAAATTGGTTCACCAGCTCCACTTCTATTTTCTTACTGATATGAGATCATGCGATTAGCTCTATAATTTCATTCATTTTTTAAATTTTATTTTGCTCCACTTTCACCTCTTGAGGTTCTAATCCCATTAAATCTATTTTCTCTTCTGTAATTTTCCTTCATTTAAAATATACATTTGACTTTGCTTTGAATGCATTCTATAAATGTGGATGACAATGTTGTTTTCACTTCATTCAAATACTACTTTCCATTATTATTTACTCACTGAACCAGGTATTACATAAAATGACTTGACAATTCCCAAATTTTGGAATTATTTATTAGAACAAAATGTTTAAATTTCCCATTACAATGAATAATAATACCTTGTTCACCAGTGCTATTTTTAAAGTTTATTTCTAGAATCTAATTCATCAGCTTTACAATTCCTATTTTCTCTTAGCTATGAAATTTCATGACACTTTTATTTGCATCAGAATGAAATACTGATCTATAAGAATAATAGACTTGATCTAATTAAACTAAGAAAAAACAGCAGATGTGGGTAGTAATAGTTTTGAAGTCAACTTTCTTTTTTCTCTTTTTAAATAAATCACTTGTCTGTTTCAAAATTTAGTTTATACTTCTGTAATTATAATCATTTACATTCCTCTAACTTCTCACATTTCTAACTTTGGAAATTTATTGTTTACTCTTTTTTACTTATTTTGTACTCCCTTTCAATTTATTTTAATCTTATTTGCTAATTATAATTTTAATATATTTTATTATAACATGTATAAATAAAATTTTATAAAGCATAATCAAGTGTGTCTAATTTTTGTACAATATTCAATTATACATTATTTTTCTAGAGCTATTGACAATATTATTAAGAATTGAAAATATCCATAACTCTCACAAGATATGACACTGTTGTGTTTAATCTTGAATCTAATATCAGTACAACCATCTTCTCAGTTCAGATCCTCATAATATCAACATCATTAACCAATCTGGAAATTTTGGTATTTGAGGTTCTATTTAAATAATATTATATCATGTTTAAATATCCTTTATTAAACAGTCAAATATATTCCCTAAACTTTGAATTTTTTTAAAATTAAAATTGCTTTTTAAAAACTAAATTGTTTTCTACATATAAAAAGCAGTATAAAATAGTAAAATTAATTCATAATTTAAAATTAATGTGAAGAAAATATTGCTATATAATCATATATATTTTAATTTTTATCTGTCTCTAATAAATTATTGCAAGTTTTTCTCAGAAACATTTCCCTTTGCCTTATTATGTTGAATTTCTTTTAAATTTTGTTTGCCTTCATTTGTAAAAGTTGATGTATAATTTTAATATTTTAATAGAATAAAATCTCCACATTTCTAATATTATTAACAAATACTGATTGAAATCTGCTAAAGAAGCTTAACTTAACTCAGTGAAATTTATATTTACAATATGTTCAAACCAAAATAACAACTTCTTAATCTTAAAACAACTACAGATTTCTAGCAACTAAACAATATTTAAGTTATAGTTAAGAAAACCACTGAAATATTCCTTTAAAATGAAATATATTAAATTATGAAATATCCCAAACAAATACATCTACACCACTTGAGTATTCTTCAGTCTAAAGTGGCAAATACTTTCATTTTAAAAGTGATGAGATTGAATCATTTATACTCAAATGGACTACCTTCAGGACATACTCATAAGTGAAATAAATAGGTCACAGATGTGCAAATATAGTATATTTTCTCTGATATGAGAAACTCAAGCTATAAATGTGCTCTAGATTGCATGATTAATATTGTGAAATAGTAAATATTCAAAGGGTAATGGAGTTTAGGGGTAAATACTGAAGAAAGAAAAAATAAATGGTAAAAAAGAAACTGCTTGTTTATATAGGCATAGAAAAAATAAATGTTTAAAAAGAAACAGTGCTTCTTTATATAGACATAGGGGAGGGGGTACTGGTATAATTCTAAATGTGGATTGTAATTGTGATGTGTACATATAATGTACCAACAAAATGTAAAATATATATATACATACATACATACATACATATATATATACTTTAAAAGATCATTACCGTGAGCCAGAGACTTAGGCTCAATGGTTCCAGTGCCTGCCTCTCAAGCGCAAAGCCCTGACTTCAATCCCAGTAACCACATACAATGCTGGGCGTGGTGACTCACACCCACCAGCCATCAGTACCACATACGGCAGTGCCTGGTCAGTGCCTGGTGTGGTGGCTCAAGCCTGTAATCCCAGCACTCGGGAAGCAGAGGCAGGAGGATTGCTGAGTTTGAGGCTTGCCTGGGCTACATAGTGAGCTCAGAGCCAGCCTGAACTACAAAGCGAGACCCTGTCTCAAAAAAAAAAATAAAAATAAAAAGATCTTTACGGTAAAGACTGGAGCAATCACATTTTCACAGCCTTTTCAGAACTCATCTCTCTTCTACTGAGGGCACCATAGGCCCATCTGATTTAATTGATGGAAGAACTTTGTGCTTTCATCGCTGAAGGTGCAGAAGCCTTCCATCGATAGATTGAGATAAACATTTCTGGTGTTCACCACGCATCTTTGCGGAGGGTTACACCGAAACTTTGATCCACAAAGGCACACATGGGTCTAGCCCCTGAGGCCACCTCTGTTTCCATAGCAACCTGTGAAGTCAATAGAACAGTCAAGGAACCTGTTTTACAACTTGACTTCTACACAATGCTCCTCCTTCCACTTTCTCCTTCCCATACACAGATTTAGATCAAGTCACTTCTTAAAAGTTATGTTAATTTAGTTGCCTACCCAAGCATCCAATTTGACACACCCTTTACACTTACACACCCACAGAAAACAATCCAGAGATATGGGGCTTTCCATGTGCTGTTGGATTATGGTGGGAAGCAAAGCTAGAACCTTGTGGCTACTAGGCAGTCTGCTAAATGAGTTATATCTTATGAAGATGTAATTGCATTTTGCACAAAATAGTCCAACCTCAATTGAATTTCCACAGAAAGTCTTCAAAGAAAAGTACAATATGGCATTTGCATAATCAAATGTGTTTCCACAGAAGGGTATATATATATTGATAGATGAGAAAAAGCATAGCCTAGTAGAAAAATGCATCAATATCATGAACTTAGTATTCACAAGGGGAAAAAGGGGGTTGTAAAATAAGTAAATGTGTCTAAATCCTTTCATAATCATATACAATATAAATGCACTGCAATTATGATTTCTGAAAGTTTAGACTGTAGTACTTTTCTTTCTTCTTCAACTACTGATGTATATGAGAGTACAAAATATTATCGTTACATAAGATTAGAAATATTGTGATATATGACTTTCAAAGAATAGCTTCAGGATGTAGCACTTTTGTGGAAAATAAAAAAAAAATTCTCTCTGGAAAGATATACTAGAGAAAAAAATGTGTATGTATACTTTCAATACATATATTGAATATAACCAAAGTCATCTCATCTGGAGAGTTACCACAGAGCACGGTTTGGTGATAATGGGGGCTGGGAAATCCGCCCCTCACCTCAGCACAAACCGTTCAGCAGCACACAGCACAGTCTACCAACAACGGATTTAAGCGCCTGTGGTTCACTTAACATTAGATAAAGTAAGTTGTGTTAAATTACCTTCAAATTAATCAAAATCTATTAATGAAAATGTTTCCCTTTTAGAGTTATCCCATCCTCGGCTAGTACCAGTATTCAAAAATAAATAAATTTGAGCGTATCTTCAACTCTCCACAGGGGGGAAAAAAAAAACTGCTGATTTTATTTGGAGTTTAAATTTCTGGAGATCTGCACACAACCTGGTACATGTGAAAGTCACGTGTGAAAACTGAATCATTCTATCGGTATCCATTTCCAATCAATATATTTGCTGTTCTATGGCTTTCCTCTTTTCCCTTTAAACTAAAAGCAATTGTACTTAATGAGGCCTTACCCCTGGTCTTACTTGCAAGAGTCCATTACCAGTAAATTGTTTACTAAATGACTTTATGCTTGAGTTTTATTTGACAACTATTATTTAGAAGATTCTATGGTCATTACATTAGATTTACAAATATATTTAGATAGTTTGATTTGGTATGTGCTTTGTTAACATTACAAAGGGAATTTCATTCTATTTCACCAACAAATCCTTTCAGTTACCTTTGAAAATAATCTAGCATACAAACACTTCTTATTAAACTCACAGCTATTTCTTTGGCTCTGTTATCTGAATCTATTGTGTAGAAGACTATAAAAGTCTTCCAAAAGATAACCTTGAGTTATGTATTTTTCAACAATTTATCTGTAAGACAGCAGACACTGATCAAGAATATCAGGTCAATTTCACTCATTTGGTCAAAACTCTCCCATTGACATCTGATTCCATTGTTGTGTAATATAAAATTATTATACTATGTAATATAAAATCATTGTAATGCTCCATACATCTTCATCTATTTTCATTCAACTACCTAGGTTATTATTAAAGCACAGTTCTGGGTGTGTCTGAGTGACAGAGATACGACCCTGATTATTATATCTGATCCCTGGACTCTTCCTCTCACTCTTCCCCTGTTCTACCTCCTGGTCACCATAAACCAATCAGGTTACTCATGCTACATGTATTTCTGCTCTGTTATTCCTGCCATGGAGCCAACCATCTATCGACCGAATCCTCTGAAATTATGAGGCAAATAAACCTTTAATCTTTTCAGTTGTGGGAGTTGAATAATTAGTTTTAGTACCAGGAAAACTCATACAGAAAATTTGTACCAGAAGGGGGGAGATTGCATGGCCTCTATCTTTTTAGCTGAGCAACTACTGGGTACTACTGGCCATTGTCCTTTTATACCTCTGATCCTCAAAGCCTGATAAAAATTTTCCTTGGGTAACAAATATTTTCTATTGATTCTCGTCATCTCAAAAACTCTAATATATTAATTATATTTTCATGGCATGGCCTTCTACATAGAAGATGGGTGTGGAAGAGCAAAAGGTTCTAGCTACAGTTTATCTACTAAAAATAGAGAGTCAAGTCACCTCATAAAGCAAGCTGTTTATACCATATGGATAGTTTATGTGGAGGTAACAGTACTGTCCAGAAAAATTGAATTAGTTCCATTTTGGAAACCTAATTGCTATCCTTCATGACCTGAATGGTTTATTGAGATACATGCAAAAGTAGTCTTCCTCTGGCTTGAGAAAATTATGTGTATTTTAGCTATTTTATATGTTCTCTGAACACTTGTGAATTTGCTTATTAATTAGTAATATATCTAATGCCAATAATATGAAATAACGTGTGGTGTTTTTCTTTACTAACACAAATTTTATGTTCCTAACTTTATGAGTATGCATAAAATTGTCATATACTATTTATTAGATCATTTATTATTACCAAACTATAATTTAGTTTTTGAATTGACTAGGCATAATTCTAACACTAATTAAAGAAAACATTTGGTTTAGTAATCTGGCATTTTAAATTTTCAAAAACATTACTAATTTGAGATAGAATGTATCTGACTCTTTTTTTCTTATTGTTGGACTTCTAAGTATTGATTCCTTTTAGATTTTTGCCAAGTCTTCTGCTGGTAATCATTCTCACTCCTAAGGTGAATTCAAAAATAAAGAAGTTGTCATGATGCAGAGCAGAATTGGAAACAGACCTGTGTTAGTAAACCCAAGGTATCTGCCAATTATACACTCTCTCAGTAGGTACAGACTGAATTATTTACATTGTGATTCTGTATGTAAGCTGCTATGTGTCCCACTAAACAGTCTCCAAGGAGGAAATGCTGCCTCTGTGACTATAATACCAGATACTAATTAAAGAAGTCAATTATTCAGTTTCTGTCAACATTTAAAAATGACCTTATCTATTTGCATTACCTTAGATGTAAGAGTTAACTATACAACTATAAAAACAAACAAAAACTATTATTTGTATTTCATACTGCTTATACGAATGTGAAGAACATAAGAATACATAATTTAAGTGTAAATTCACACGTAGTCTGCCTAAATAGATCATCATGTGGAATCAATGAGACAAAAGAGTTCATTATGTGGATATTTACTGCCCAACGCGATATCTTCTATTAATCATTTACTTTATACAAATAATTCTTCAGAAAAGATTCTCTGTTGCACATATCATAAATTGTAGCCATTTAGTCCAAAAATGAAGCTTCATGGTTGAGTGCTTTCCTAACATCTTTGAGACTCTTGTTTCAATCCCCAGCAATTTAAAAATGGATAAAACATCGGAGATTTAACACAAACCTTTATTTATTATTTTAAAACAATGAACTGCTTATAATATTATTTCAGGTATCTATAGAATACATGTTAACACTAAGTATTTCTTCTCTTAGCAAATGTCTTTGATTGCAAGAGTTATTTATCTGAGACTTACACCTGCTTTAAAATCAATTCTTGATTACCAAGTGCTTCAACATAAAACATTATGTTTTCAATATTTTTCATCATAGTCCGTATTTTATTGCCTTTTATTAACAATTTCATATTGTTAACCATAATAGTAGAAGTAATAACTTTCAAATAACATTTTCCTTTGGGGAATGTTTTAGATGGAGTATTTGCAATGGTTAAAGATATGCTTTTAACAAAGTTCAATCTAAAAGGATCTAGAATTATTTGATATTATTTAAGAAATTGTTGGCTTTCCCCTTTTCAGGTAAGGGAAAACATGTAAAATGATAATCCTTTTTAACTGTACCAGACATCAGTGAAAAATTACATTCAGGACAAGCAAATATATTAGTCTTTGTGGTTTAAAACAATTATGTTTTTATCTACCTTTTATATTCAATTTTATTCATCTTCTCATAACATTTTGTAAACTTCAGAAACTCTTTCTTTGAAAGATGTAAGCTATAAATAATTTAATTAAAATATAATGGTTTCAATAAAATGAAAGTTTTGCCCATTTACTCGTATCCTAGTAGAATGGAATGAATGTTGTCAAACATATATCTTATCAAGCTCCATATCAAACATAAATAATATTTTGGCTGTCATCTGTGTGGTGAAATATGATAAGCTATAATACTTATTTCAAAAAACAATATTTTTCTTCTAATTTTATTACCAATAATTATTTTATCCCTTCCCAAGGATTATAGTTTGGATTAGCTCATCTTTTACTATATATTCCTGTCATAGGCTAGATCTGAATTTAACAAATATTTTTCACTCAATGTGTTTTATTGTTGAATCTCAACTGTATATATCAGTCAGATTGACAAATGAGTTGAATGATGCAAGAGTTTCACATTTAATCAAAACGCCTCTGGTTTAATGAGAGGTTTAATTGGCATGTCCAAATCCAGATACTATAAGGAAAGTTATGGCAATGTGAAATATGAATTTCAGCTGGACTGAAATTGAATATATTTATCCCATAAATTTTACATGTACTGAAAATAAAGCTGGTAGAGCAAAACCTATAGAATTATGTGCCTGTTTTCCTTTTAATAGGATATAGCTTGCTTTAAGAAACTAATAAATCATTCCAGCAGTGAGGAGAGAGAATAAAAATATTTGACAAGTTAGTTTATCCAGGAATTTTTTTTAATTGAATTCTTTATTGGTACAATTTATATACATCTCAAAATCACATATAACATTGGGTAATTTGTACCAGTATATGCCACAAGTTAATTCTCATTTTTACCCATATCCCTACCCACTCCCCCCTCCTCCCCCCTTATACATGCTCTTTTATTTTCTTTCTGTATCATATTTATTCCTTCCCCTCATCAT
>PVIC010030405.1:0-21943 GCA_004025085.1 Thryonomys swinderianus
CTCAGCAATCCTCCTGTCTCTGCCTCCCGAGTGCTGGGATTACAGGCATGAGTCACCACGCCCGGCCCGTGTTTAGTTATTGATGGGTTGTCTTATTCATTCTTGAGTCCTGGAATGGCTACTGGGGACACAAAAATGAATTACAGGCTACTTTATCAATAAGCTCATAATCCAGTTAAATGTAAGACACAGAATTGATTTACAAAATATTCTCTTGCCATCAGATTTTGTGGTTTTCTTTTTTATTTTTGAGACAGAGTCTCGCTTTGTAGTTCAGGCTGGCCCTGAGCTCACTATGTAGCCCAGGCAAGCCTGGAACTTAGCAATCCTCCCGTCTCTGCCTCCTGAGTGCTGGGATTATAGGCATGAGCCACCACGCCCAGCACTGTGGTATGTGGTATTGATTGCTGGTGGACGTGAACCACCATGCTCATCATTGTATGTGGTTACCGGCGATTGAACTTAGGACCTTGTGCTTGCGAGGCAGGCACTGAAACCACTGAGCTAAATCTCCAGCCCACTGTGGTTTTCCTTTCTAAATGGGAAAGGAAGAAATTATATAAAATGAATAAAAATGTGTCTTTTAAGGTATAATGATTAAGTTCTGCAGAATGTAAGGCATCTGTTCACATCTGAAATGGCAGGAAAAGCTTTAGGGAAAAAGTGGTTTATGAAGTTTTGAATATTTCATTTCTAAATTTTACACCTTTGTCACCTCAGTGTTGGGCATAAAGTAGTGCAGCCTATGCAGCCCAGGTCTCTTTGAAGCTGATGGACTCTGTGACATCAATAAAATAAGCATCAGAAGTTGTATTTGATTAAAAGCTCATTATTGGCAAAGTGCTTTGTATATCGTAGGCAATATAAAAAATTGCTAATTCAGGAATTTCAGACCTAGACATATTCAAGCCAACTCTGGGAGCCTGAGGCAGAAAGATTGCAAGTGCAGGCCTAGCCTCAGCCACTTAGTGAAACCCTATCTCAGAATTAAAAATTTAAAAAATGAGCTGGGCATATAACTCAGTGTAAAGGGCCTAGGTTCAATCATGAAAACTGAATTTTTTTTTTTTTTAAGTATGTGTGTGGGCCAGAGATTTAGCCCAGTGGTTCCAGTGCCTGCCTAGCAAGCACAAAGTCCCTGGTTCGATCCACAGTAACCACATACAACAGTACCAGGTGTGGTGACTCTGGCTCACCAGCAATCAGTACCACATCCCACAGTGTCAGGCATGGTGGCTCATGCCTGTCATCCCTGCATTTGGGAGGCAGAGTTAGGAGGATTGCTGAGTCCAGGGCTTGCCTGGTCTACATAGTGAGTTCAGGGCCACCCTGAACTACAAAAAACAAAATAAGAAACGTGATTAAATATATCCACTAGCAGAGAAAAATGTCCTTTATTAAAATATAATCTGAATCAAACCTTAGGCCAGAGTTTTTAGACATTAGCTAAGGATCAGCATGTTTAGTGTAAAGGAGCTATGAAACATGGTTACTAATGATGTTCATTAGTAAATTCATTAACTTACTGACTTTGAGGCAGAACTCAAACCCAGAACCCCACACGTGCTGATTCCACACTAAACCCCACTGTCAGCTCCAGTAATACACTTTTGATTATGACATTGCATCAGAACCCAGGACCATTGAGTTTTTTGTGTTCTTTTGTTTTCTTCTTCAGTGGGAAGGGTTAGGATTCAGTGACTGAAAGGATCTCAGGCCCTTTCATATCTTGTGCTTTTTCTGTCTGCAGGAGATGGAGCAGTCAATGAATATGCTGAATTCCAACCATGAGTTGCCTGATGTTTCTGAGTTCATGACAAGACTCTTCTCTTCAAAATCATCTGGCAAATCCAGCAGTGGCAGCAGTAAAACAGGCAAAAGTGGGACTGGCAAGAGAAGGTAGTCAGGTGGCCTGCACCTGGCATTTGCACAAATGTGGCAACACTGGGTGGCATCCAGTCCTGAGGGAAAACTGTGTGAAGTAACTACTGTAAACTCGAGTCATCCTGAAGTTGATCTCTTACAACTGTTGTATATGTTAACTTTTTAACATGTTTTGTACTTGGTACATAAGAAAACCCAGGTTTCAACCTTTGTCTGTATGAGGTCAATATTGATGTCACTGAATTAATTACAGTGTCCTATAGAAAATGACATTAATAAATTATATGAAGTACTATACATTATGTATATTAAAAGAAGTCTTAATCCAGAGATCAAATTATCTTGTCATTTTTTTCACACGTTCTTTTTTTCTTCTTTATCTGAAGCTTGAAATGACCTTTCCTGTTTAAACAGTGGTTTTTATTTTTAGAGCAGCATGCACCGTTTTTTTGTGTCTAATCACATCTTTCAAATTCTCAGCCCCCCCTGCTGTGTCATATCCCAAGCCTAACTTTTATTAGTATAGTTAGCTTCACCATATGAATGTACAAATCAGAATAGAGTCCCTGTTACTTTTTAAAATTCTGGTTACCATCTATGGTATTCATTTTACAGTTATTACATGCCAACTGTTTGCTATGACCCACAGTAGAATAAAAAGATAGATAATATCAACATACCTGTCTCAGTCAGCTTATTATTGAAGGAGGGAGTGAAACTGTAACAGAATGACAGGCCAAGGTAGAAAGTGCAGCATAGGAGAGCCTTCTAGAGTCTAAGGATAGGAAATGAACTATATGATGATATTAGTGGTATAATACAGCAGCTTTTAAACACTGCTTTCCAATCAGGAGCACTAAATGTTTTTTGCAATAAGTTAAAAATTTTATACCTTTCCCTTTTGGGTTATCTTAACCAAAGAAACTCAAGTCACAGTGTTCTTGGAGGGCTCCTATTTTTCTATGCTAAAGAACTCTTCTATTCCTTTCTTAAAATTTCTGCATTGTCAAGAAACAACAAAGAGCATGTCGGTTCCAAACTCCACTTTCTCTTTTGTATTAGGCACATTGCTCATTTTGAAATGAGGCATGTTGTTTTCCTTCTAAAGAAATAATTTCTGGGGACTGGTAGTGTAGCTCAGTGTTTAAACACATGCTTAGCACATGCGAAGTCCTGAGTTCTCCCACGAGCACACATACACACAATTCTGAGGCAGAACATTTGTCTCCATATATATATATATATATATACTAATGACACCAAACTGAACTATGAAACGATTAGGTGAATTAACTGGTTAATGGTAGAATTAGATGACTGAGAATCAAGTATTAGAACATTAGCTGAAGGCTAGATTTCTAAATTTCTGCTTTAAAGTAGTAGTTTTAGCCAGGCGTGGTAGCTCACGCCTGTAATCCCAGCACTCCGGAGGCAGAGGCAGGAGGATTGCTGGGTTCGAGTCTTGCCTGGGCTATATAGTGAGCTCAGGGCCAGCCTGAACTACAAAGCGAGACCTTGTCTCAAAAAAAAAAAAAAAAAGTAGTAGTTTTATTTTTACTTAAATATCAAGTAGGAAAATGTGACAGTCTCCTTTGTAATTCAAACTAAATAGTAAGTTTTAGTTGTATGAGTAGATAGCATTTTTAAAAATCAGAATTTGCACATGGACTATCTACAGACCAAGAAAGTACAATGTCGGGTGTGGTTGCTTATGCCTATAATCCCAGCACGTGGGAGGCAGAGGCAAGAGGATTGCTGAGTTGTAGGCTTGCCTGGGCTACATAGTGAGCTCGGCCAGCCTGAACTACAAAGTGGGACACTGTCTCAAAAAAAAAAAAAGAAAATGAAAGAACATCCCAAGGGAATTACTGTTTCACATGCTAATTAAGAAACTAGTTATTGCCGGGCATGGTGGCTCATGCCTGTCATCCCAGCACTCGGGAGGCAGAGGCAGGAGGATTGCTGAGTTTGAGGCTTGTCTGGATTACATAGTGAGCTCAGAGCTAGCCTGAACTACAAAGCGAGACCCTGTCTCAAAAAAAAAAAAAAAGAAAAGGAAAGAAACTAGTTATTTTACATATATTCTAATGCCATGTAAATATAACAAGGTATATATTTCTTACCATGTTACAGAAATGCTATGTCAATTGTATGTGAAACACCTCACCTAAAACTCTCACCAAATCTTAGCATGCTTACAGATGCAGAAATGACTACATATTGTTGGACAATATGGGATTTGGTGCAGAGAGCCACTGTGGTGCTATTAATTTGCCTTGTGGCTTTGGGCAAGTTTTTTTGCCCTCCTTGGGCCCTGGCTTATTCTTGGTTCTATCTCCTGCATTGAGCACGTAGGCACAACAATAATGGGAAAATAAAAAGCTGCAAGATTCTTCATCTGTAAATGGAACGATTTGGATTATAACTGTATTTTTTTTCAGAGCTCAAATTTTATTATAGTTTTAACTTAGTCCTGATATTTCCTATCCTTTACCATATTGTCAGTGCCAGCTTTTAATCTTTTAACTTCCTTGGGTTCTTTCTGCTATTCTACATTTGGAGTAAAAGTACTTTGTCCTTTAAAGCTCATGTTAGATTTGGTCCACACATATCCACTTTTAAATGTAAGTTGCTTTTTATAATTTTTCATACCCACTGAATTAAATCTGAGTGGTTACTTTGTTCGCAACAAATCCCTGCTGCCATTCTTGGTAGAGTCCTGGGTGTCCAAGGTGGTTTCTCCACAATGGACCTGCTATTTTGTTTCAGTGTTTTAGGAATCAAAACCAGGATTCATCCTGGATACAGTTAACATTTTGACTAGATTCAAGATTTTGCCTACTTTGTGCAGAATAGTATTTTACCAGTTTTCTCTTATGCTTCTGACAGGAGGAAAGAAGCAACCAGACAGCATGGAAGGGTATGAAGGGCTTAATGAGGCATGTTAATAAGAGGAGAACTTCTAAGTAGTCACTCAGGTTTCCAAGGAGTTGGGGGGGGGTCTTGCGTTCAGATACAGTTCTTGTGGTTTAAAAATCTATTACTAAAATCGTTATTAAATGTGGTAAAGAAACTTGCAACAGCTATTTTTGTTTTTGTTCCTTGACTTTCAGATTGCATCGAGACAGACTTTTGCATGGTTGCAACCATGTGTGCAACCTTTTTGTATTTGCATTCAACAGAAATGCGACTAAGCATTGATTTCTGAGACCATGATAGAAGCTGTACCTAAATCCTTTAATTCCACTTAAGAAGTGTTGAGGCCCACTTGCACTGTGCTCTTCAGCACTTTAGGTATGATTATTTTCATCATTAAGGGTCGCTTATTTTTTAATTTATAAGATGTGAGACTGTCCAGTTGGTAAAACTTTATATCAGTCAGGAGCTCTGGACAATAGTTTTTGTAAAATTCAGACATCTATGAATTATGGATATTGTTCTTATAATCAAAACAAGTGATGAAATACTAAAGAACTATTTTAGAAAAAAATCTGCCTTAAATGGCACCAAATGTGAGTTTATCTCCTTTGCACCTTTATTAGGACGCTGAAGTTTTCCACGGAGGCAGCTGAGGTGTCAGTGAGCAAGACTGAGCCAGCCTGGCTTCATGTTACGGGGTGGCTTGTTTACTTCACTGACTTCCCCAGGCCCTGAGCTCTTGGACTGTAAGGCATTCACGATACGGCGTTCTCACTGTCAACCAAGAGAGAAAGATCTTACTCTCTCCTTGAAAATGGCTCTGGAGTGCCTGCCACATGTAATGCTGTGTTGTATGTTGCTGGGATCCCAACTCATCATACAAGGACAGAGACGAAGGATCATGGTGAATTAAATTTCCACTTGGACCCACTTAGATACAGCCACGAAAACCACACAGACACACACACACTCCAAGGAGCTTCCCTTGTAACCATATCCTATTTCAAGTGTGTAGATACTTATTTATCATATACTTATTTAATAAAGAATACATTGTGAAGCACCAATGCTTTATTATTAGCTATTAGGGGAGGAGACATGATGAGCTAGACTTGAACTCTGGATTCAGGGCTTAATGTTTAGAGGGAGACACAGACATAGGTCAACCAAACATACTCATGTATCTAATAAAAACCTTGAAAAATACTACCAAGGAAGAGTTCAAGTTTCTGTAAAAGCTCACATGTAGGGAGCCTACATGGTAGGTAGAGGACAAATGTTGGAATGCTTTCCAAAAACATGACATACAAAGTAAGATCAAGTCCCTAGGCTCTGGTATGCCTTGTGTCTAGATATCCCCCAAAGCTTCATGCGCTCCTAGGTGGGGTGACTAGGAGGTGGCTGGATCATGGGGGTGTGATGCTAGATAGTATAGCTTCTGGGATTAAGGGCATGTGACATCTAAATTAGTGCATAATAGGACAGCCCACTCTGGGTGTGGGTGACATTATAAGGCTTGTAATTTGGATAAGATTAAATGGATAGGGAAGCTTGCTGCCATTGCTGCTTACTTTTTGCTGCCCTCTGCCTCCTACCTAGAACACCATGAGCTATTTCTCCTCTCTGATGCTCTGCTGCTGTGCTGCACTGTCTTGATGCCAACTAACTGTGAACTGAAACTCTACAAAATGAGCAAAGATAAACCTTTTCTCCTTTAACTTTTGAGTGTTGGGTATTTTGTTTCAGCAGTGAGAAAAGTAACTAAGCTGATGTTCTGCATCTCCTCAGAGCTTGCTGTCTCTGTGCCCTTATTTCTAATTCCCAGCAGAACTTGAATCACTTCCATGTCTTCTGAAAAAGGGAAGCTCACCCTCCACAGGGATGAACAGGCTCTGGAAGACCACTTGAGCACTTCAGGGTTATCTCAGAGGTGGCTGTTAGTAAGGATCAGGAAACTCAGTGATTTCGGGGTTTTGGCTTCATTGCCTTCACCAGTCCAGAGGAGGCCTCAGATGCCATGAGTAGAGAGTCCCTGGATGTCACCAGACAAGACTTCTCAGGGCCAGAGGAAGGGTGCCTTGGGGCCAAGGGTGTGGTCACAGCCACTCCAAACCAGGGTTGTGGGATTGACAGGTATGACAGTAGGCCTGGAGGATGCTGACATGGCTGTGATTCATCGAGACACTATAGTGGCAGAAGCTGCGGTGGTTATGACTGCTACTCAGGAGGGAGTGACAGAAAGGGCAACTCAGGCATGTGCTAATGGTCTGTACAAGGAATAATGCTTCCCACTTGGGATCCTCCTTCCAAATTGCCATATAGTTAAAGATTTTGGAGCTGCACTGAAACTTCTGTTTTAGCACATCACCTGATTTTGAATTGACATTTGTGTGTGTGTGTGTGTGTGTGTGTGTGTGTGTGTTACTCAGAATTGAACTTGAGCTCTTGTGCTTCCAAGGTAGACACAGTACCACTGAATTAAATCCCTGGCCTGTACCTGATTTTGAATTGAGCTCTCAAAGTGCTGTTTAAGACCTTTTAGAAAGTGTGCCTTATTTTTTCTCCCATTTAAAAACAAATTTCAGGGACATTGGTAGAATCTAGAAATTTTTCCTTTTACATGTTTAGTTTAGTCTCTCAGGATGATTGCTTTTGGCAAAAAATAAATTAAAAAATTTTTAAAAGACCGGACTGATTATTATTTTATTTTTTTGAGACAGGCTCTCGCTTTGTAGTTCAGGCTGGCCCTGAACTCACTGTGTAGCCCAGGCAAGCCTTGAACTCACATTAATCCTCCTGCCTCTGGCTCTTGAGTGCTGAGATTATAGGCATGAGCCACCATGCCTGGCACTGTGGTATGTGGTTGCCAGGGATTGAACTCGGGACCTGCCAGGCAGAGGCCAGAACCATTGAACTAAATCCCTGGCTTCCAGGCCGATTTTTTAAATCAGTATTATCTAGGATCATTTAAAAAGCTTGTACACATTTTTATCATGATGAGAAAGTAATTTTTGAATGCACCCCTAAGCAATCTGTATCAAGAGTGTGGCTGGCAAGCTGGGAATTTAGCTCGATGGTTCTGGCTTCTCCCTCACAAGCGCAAGGTCCCAAATTCGATCCCTGGTAACCACATACCACAATGCCTAGCATGGTGGCTCACGCCTGTAATCCCAGCCCTCAGGAGACAGAGGCAGAAGGATTGCTGTGAGTTCGAGGCTTGCCTAGGTGACATAGTGAATTCAGGGCCAGCCTGAACTACAAAGCGAGACCCTCTATCTCTCTCCCTCTCTCTCTCTTTTTCACACACACACACACACACACACACACACACACACACACACACACACACACGAGTGATTGGCTCAGGTGCTTTTTATTCAAGATCACCACCCTGGTTACAAGAGCTTCTTAACAAGGTTTGTTGCGGTTTGGGCCTGGATGTCTCCCAAAGCCTCACTAGGTCAGAGGTAGCTGAATCTGGAATGTGTGATGCCAGGACTATGGGCATGTATGACTAAACCACCACACGTGAGTGAGTACGTGATTCAGCACCGCCCTAATCTTGGTAATCCGGGTGGGTTAAAAGAGGCAGAGAGATAAGCTGAAACTCCCTTGCTGCCTTTGCTAGTGTGTGCGTGCCATGTTGTTTCTCCGCGGCGATGCGTTTGCCGTCCCTGCCTTGGGGCCAGCCGATTATGGACTGAGACTTCTACACGCTGTAAGCCAACTCCTTCCGCTCTATCTCTGGGTGTCAGGTATTTTGTTTCAGTAACGAGAGAAAAGTAACTAACACAGTGTTCATGAATGTCCTTTTTAAGTACTGGAAGAAAAAAAAATATCCTTTTGTGTCTAATGTGGTATTGGGGATTTCCTCAGCTGATGGGCTGGTATCTAGCTCACTGCGCCTACTTTGGAAGCAGAAGGACTTGAGTTCGATCTCCGGTACCACCAAAAAAAAAAAAATTGAACACACACACACACACACACACACACACACACACCCCAGCCGTAGGAATTAGTGACGCTGAAGCTGAGAAGAATGGAGTCAGAATGAGAAGCTCTCCAGGATGAGCTGAGCTGTGTGCAGAGCGGGGAGGTCTCTGGATGGAGGGCAGAGGCCACCTTGGGGTGCACAGGTCTGCTTCCATTCTCGCAGCTTGGGGGCACATCACAAAGGAGAGCCCTGTGTATGGATGGAGCTCCCGATTATAAGGTAGAGTGGACATAGGCCGGGGCAGGCCAGCTTGGCTTTGAATCTTGAAACACAGTGGTGACAGCCCATGAATATTTATAAAGTAAAACGGGGCTCAGCGCAGAGTTCATATGCTTAGTGTGTGCAGAGTTCAATCCCCAGCACAAGAATAATAATAATAAAAGTAAAATCATGGAGTCATAAATCTTCCCTCAGCCTCAGTTTCACAACTGAGTTCAGTTGAAGCCCGGAAGCCTTCCTTTTACCAAAGGAGTCATCATAAACTCCCTTGATATTGCCCCCAAGACCCTCTAAAAGAGATTTGATTGGCGTGGATAAATCATACAGTAGTGTTGCAGGGATTCCTTGTGCGGATCCACACCTGGCCACAAGCAATGCTGATTACAAGCCTCTGGCAAACTGTGCTGTTCAAAATCCTGCCATCTTAGTAGAAATGTCAGCGTCCCATAGATTTCCACAGAATATATATATATTTACAGAACGTCAACTGGGAGAAAAATCAAGCCTTACTTTCTCTCCTAATGATGAAGCCCAGCAGAAGCCAGGGGCGCAGAGACAGCTTCTCTATCTCACCCTCCTCTTTGGAGCTGCAGGGGTTGGTCGGAAAGACTCTCAGCCTCTGACTCTGAACTGGCCCCTCAGAAAAGTGAGAGCTTTTTTGTCCTCACTGCTTTGAGTTCTGTGTCTGTAAACACGTGTGATTACACATAGGTGGTTTTGAACTCTACAGATCCAGATGCCATGTTCTTACCTGACTTTGGCTCCTTCCTTGGGGGATTGGATTGTGGAATAGGAAGGTCAGGGCATATCCAGGCAGCGCAACTCTCTTTTCTCACAAACATACTACCCTGTCATGTAGCCCATGAACTGGGAACCAAATGGGGGTGGGCAACAGTGCCATGCTGCTGTGTGCTCATGGGAACTTCTTAGTAAAATGTTGGATTAATCCATGTGCATCCTGTCACTGTCCATTCACTCTCTTCAGAGATGTAAGGTCCTACCCTTCGCATTCAGGCTTTGGAGCTAGTTTCCTTTCTATGCCAAAGAGCTGGGAAAAAGGTGGCCCAGAGAAAGGAAACATCTGTGTTCAATGAGGAGCAGTTCTTCTGCCACCACTAGTACAATTGTCTGTGTAAGGCAGTGGTTTTGTCCATCATTCTGTCTGTTCCTGAAGGGAGACCAGTGTTCTATTTCCCTAAACACCATAAGATTTCTGCCTAGATCCATAAGCATTTGTTGAACAAATGAATAACCAAATACAGTAATCAGGTCGCCTTGGTGGTGATTATTGTTGCTTTCAGCTTTCTGAGACAGGCTCTTGGTGTACGGCGCAGGTTGGTCTTGAACTCTCTGTGTAGCACAGGCTGGCGTTGAACTCGTGGTCATCCCCCTGCCTCAGCTTCCAAGTGCTGGGATTACAGGCGTGAGCCACCATGCCTGGCTTGGCTGGTGATTTTTGTATCTAGAAAGATGGTGAAGGAAAAAGAATGGAGAGGTTGGAGAGAAGGGCTTCAGTGACTGAGAAAAGAGGAAATATGATTATAAGTAAAAATGAAACAAAAGGTACTATTTTGTACAGGAACAGTTCACTGTAGGGGTAAAAACGTAGAGCTTTCATGAAATCTTTTAAGAAATTGGTCAGAACCCAGGTCTGTTTTTCCTGGCGATAGACAACAAACAGCTGAAAGTCTTCATTTGATCTTATTTTGAAATTTAAACCTACAGAGCCCCCAGAGAAGCAAAGCTGTGACTTTAGAAAGGACAGTTTCCTTGGAGAAGTTCCGAGTTGAGCCCCTAGAGAGACGCCGTCGGCTGGGCCAGGTGCGCGGGCCTCCAGCCTCCAGAGGCGCTGCTCGCGCTACAGAAGCAGCCGGGGAGCCCAGCGGCTACTGTGCAGGACACGCAAGCCGACGCATCTGAAGGACACATCACAACTGTTCTAGTCAAGACCGCCTTGTTCTGCCAAGTCTCTGTGATGGAGCCCAGGACACTGCACATCTTCTCAGTGTGGCACCTACAGTTCTTCCCGTTCAGTGCTACCCAGTTGCTCTCTGGGTCGTTCACCTATAGAAAACGAAAATAGTTTTCTTGCTTAGCTATTGGTGTAGGTTCAATCCCCACCGCCACCCTGAAATGGATATGTTGGAATCCTAATTCCCAGTACTTCAGAAGGTGACCTTATTTGGAAAGTGAGGTCTTTAAAAAGGTAATAAGGATAAGATTTAGGTGGGCCCCAACCTAAAATGTCTGCTGTCCTTATAAAGGGGAAAATTTGGACCAAGAAGGAGACAGACATGGAGGGAAGATTATGTGAAGAAACACATGGAAAAGGTGGCCATCTACAAGCCAAAGAACACCCAGGTTACCAATGGCAGGAGAGAGGCTGCCGAGGGTGTCTTCCTGGTCTTTGGTCCCTGGACCATGGCTCTGCTGACACCCCAGTCTCAGACTTCTGGCCTCCAGAACTGTGACACAGTAAGGTTTTGTTCTAAGGTCCGTAGTTTGTGGAACTGTGTTACCATAGCCATAGGAAACTAATGCAGTTTTTTATTTTATAAGTATCTAAAAAATGTATCTCTCTGGGTAGTAATTTCTTCTTTAAAAGTCCTGAGGACAATCTTGCAAACAAAGCTGTACTGAATGCATCTAATAGAGAAAGGAGGCAGGTACGACTTCTAGTTTATACTTAGTTACAGTTAGGAGCCTCCATTACTTGAAGGCTTATGATTTTCTACCCTGAAAGAGTTTGTATAGCCAGGTATTTTCTGTGTGAGATTTGCTAAAGGCCACTGAACAGTACTGTGAATTTCAAAAAGTGTGTTTGTACATAGAAAAAAAGACTACAAGGATAGGTGCTAAGATATTTACCAGATATTAGCTCTGCTTGGTAGAATTAGTGATAATTTTTTATTTGCATATTTATTTTATAAGCAAATATATATTGTTACATTAATCATTATAAAATATATTCTACTGCATATAAAACAAAACCTTGTATCACATAGCATTGTTTTGTTTTTTGAAGTAGGGTATTGACAGGCTGGTTACAAACTCTTGGGCACAAACAACACTCCTGCCTCAGCCTCCAGAGTGGGCTGGAACTATAGACATATGCTAGCACTAGTATCTTTTTTTGACAAGGTCTTGCTACGTAGTTCAGGCTGGCCCTGAGCTCACTATGTAGCCCAGGCAAGCCTCGAACTCATCAATCCTCCTGCTGGGATTACAGGTGTGAGCCACCATGCCTGGCATTGTGGTATGTGGTGCTGGAGATTGAACTCAGGACCTTGCACTTGCCAGGCTGGAACCACTGAGCTAAATCCCTGGCCCACTAGTATCTTTGTTGTTGTTGTTTTTGTATTGGGTGTTAAACTCCTCAGCCTTAATGTTGTTGTTAAAGACTTTATTTTTTTCTTGACTCTTGTACATAGGGTATACAATGGTCCATTCAAATACTATATTAAATCTCTATTATCTTCTTCTCTGCTGTGACTATTAATAATGACATGACATCTTGAATGGATTAAGAACTGTCTAGTAAGTTTATTAATCCACCATTCTGGATATGTCTGTGGAAGATTGATATGTAGAACAGAAAGCTGAGGGGAAACACTCTCCCAGGATGTGGGTGGCACCAACCAACAGGCCTGTAGTTTAGATGGAATCAAAAAGGGAAGAAGGAAGTGCCTTCATTTTGGAAGAGCCCCAGGTTTTGCCATTACCTTTGGACGCTGGTCTCTAATCCTCTACTGGAGACTCAAGATGACGCTGCAGGGAGCACCCAGCCCTTCAGTGTGGACTGGGGCTGCATCCTTGACCCCTCTTGCTCTCTGGCTTCCATCTTCCCAGACTGAACAGCTGCTGGCTTCCCCAGCTCTGCAGTGCACAGAGAGCCTGTGTAGTCTTCGGCTTCAGATCTCGCGGACAGCCATTATGGACTCTCCCATTTCTGCTCCCGTAAGCCTGCCTAATAAATCTCTTTGCATAGTTATACACATATTTAATGTTCTTCTGGAGAACACTAATGCTTCTGCCACCTTCCATCCTACAGTGTTTTCTTCTGCACCCTACTGTGTGGTTCAGTAGGAGAATGGGGTCTTAGTACAGTGCGATTAATAGCTCCAGGGACTTTTACTGAAAGTGCGTAGACTATGACTCAACTTTGGACACATCTTTGGATACATAGGGGCCTACTCAAAGCAAAAACCAACTCCCTAGCTTGTGATATTGGGGGTGTTATGTGTGGGACAAGATAAAGGTGCCCGTTCCTTCACTAGGACACCAATAAGAATGATTTATATAAGGGAACCTCCAGAAAATCACTAGCAACAACTGGGCAAATGACACTCTTCGGACAGCTGCTCTTAGCGAGAGAAAAAGAGCATCCTTGGAGGTACCTGGGGTGAGGGGCTTGCTCAAAACACAAAGTAAGAAATTAGGACTTCTTGGCAGATAGCTTTCCGTAAAGCATGCTCACAAAGACTAGTGGGAATGGTAGTTAAATGTAATGATCAAAGCCAAATTTTAGGTTTCTTTGCTAATCACAGATCATAGGTAAATTTAAGGTTATATCCATCCCCATGTCCATGAATTCATGAGTTATGAGGGGAGATGAAGGCCAGTCTACTGAGAATATGCTGACTGTAGCCTCCTTGAATTTAATACAAATATATGCCTATTATTACTTAATGTCTCCAGAGTGGTTCAACTTGTTCTACTTGATGTTTTTATAGCTCTTGGTAATAGTACATGCTCCAAGAAGAGACTGTGTCTTCTGTTCTAGGGCCCCCATCTTTAGGTTGATGGAAAGGTTCAGCACCCAAAGGCCAGCAAAGGCTCCTGGTGTATAGGTTCCCACATATGCACAGCTCTGTAAATTAAATGCTAGAGGGATGGGTGCTTGGGAAGTAGTTGTCACTGTGTAAGAGCCAGATCTTTATTTTAATGGTCAAGAAGTCAGTAGATACTTTCTTAAATTTAAAAACAACTAAATAAAAGAGATAGATGTAAATATCGTTTTAGAAATCACTAAAAGAACTTGCTAGAAAAGAAACAAGGGAAAAACGAGAGACTGAAGAAAAGGAGGTGGGAATTGAATGAAAGAAATAGAGAAAAGGCTTCTCTGAGTCAACCTTTTTGTATAATTTTGATTTTTATAAGCATGCTAATATTTTACTACTTCAAAGTTAAATCAGTTATGGAGGAAAATTCTAAAATTCAATATTGAAAAAAATAGATGATTTGAGACGAACATCATGACTACACTGAATGAAAAAAGAATTAACAAAAGCAGCTATTAAATTCAGGTCAGCCCTTCAATCTTAAAATGAAAGAACCACAAATAAACCCTGAAAAACTACTTGAAAGCCTGGTCTCCTTGCCGTGCTGATTGGTGATACCACCAATGATGGGACAGACTATCATATGCCTGTTGATGGGACGCTTTGAGGACAGGATGCCATATTTGTATATTCCTGCCTCAAACAAGACAAATGGAATCTAATGAGTTAGCCCCAGACAACCCCAAACTGATGGGATTGTGTGTGTGTTTATGTGTGTGTGTGTGGTACTGGGGATCAAACTTGGGCCATTGTGCTTCCAAGGTAGATGCGGTACCACTTGAGCTAAATCCTCAAAGGGATTCTTTTTTGAGACAGGGTCTCACTTTGTAGTTCAGGCTGGCTCTGAGCTCACTATGTAGTCCAGGCAAGCCTTGAACTCAGCAATCCTCCTGCCTCTGCCTCCCGAGTGCTGGGATTAAAGGCGTAAATCACCAAGCTCAGCACTGTGGTATGTGGTATGTGGTATTGATTGCTGGTGGGCATGAGTCTCCACGCCCAGCATTGTATGTGGTTACTGGGGATTGAACATCATGACCTTGTGCTTGTGAGGCAGGCTCCGGAACCACTGAGCTAAACCTCTGGCCCTCAAAGGGATTCTTAAAATAATTGAACTGTAAGGTCTGAAAATGTGGCCCAGCAGTAGAAAACTTACCTACACAACATGCAAAGTAGTAGGTTCCATCCCCAACAATGAAAAAATTGAATTGTGGATATTCTTTTAAAAAACGACCAAGTTATTAAAAACAAAGGAAAACTGAAGGAATCTTCCAGATGAAAGGGTTCTAAACATGATCTGACAGCTAAATGCAATATGTGATCCCAGATTTGATCCTGAACTGGAAAAGTTCTTCCAATTAATATTATTTGAAAGGCTAGTAAAATTGACTATGAACCGGGCATGGAAGTATAGGCCTGTAAATTCCGCACTCTGGGAGACTGAGGCAGAAGGATTACAAGTTTGAGCTCAGCCCAGGCATCTTAGCAACTTAGTGAAACCCTGTCTCAAAATAGAAACTTAAAAAGAGCTGGGATGTAACTCAGCGGAAGGCCTTGGGTTGAATGTGCTTCGTATAACCACATTGAAGGTGTGGCCCAGCAGTGGAAAACTTACCTACACAACATGCAAAGTAGTAGGTTTATTCCCAACACCAAAAAAATTGAATTGTGGGTATTCTTTAAAAAAAATGACTGATCTTCAATAATGCTTTGTATAACCAAAGGCCAGGGGTATCAGTACATTTCCCAGTACTGAGAAAAAAAAAGAAAAAGAAAAAGAAAGAAAAAACTGAGTATGGCATATAAATATATAATACAATATTCTAATGTCAAATTTCCTAATTTTTGCATTTGTATTATGTAGTATAATTGTTCTTAAGAAATACACACTGAAGTCTTTCGAGGTAAAACTATACCATGTCTGTAACTTAATCTCAAATTACTGAGAAGAAATATAAAATTTGAGAGTGTAGACACACAGTGTATACAAATGTAAAATGTTAGTAAGTGCACAATGTGGGTTATTTGCATACTTTCTCCCCATTTTCTCCAAGTTCAAAATTATTTAAAAATTTTTTGTTTTTAAAAAAAATGTGATCTTGGGGCCGGAGATTTAGCTCAGTGGTTCCGGCACCTGCCTGGTGAGCACAAGGTCCCTGGTTTGATCCCCAGTAATCACATACAACAATACTAGGTGTGGTGACTGAGGCCCACCAGCAATCAGTGCCACATACTGCAGTGCTGGACGGGGTGACTCATGGCTGTAATCCTAGCACTGGGGAAGCAGAGACAGAAGAATTGCTGTGAGTTCAAGGCTTGCCTGGGTTACATGGTGAGCTTGGACCCAGCCTAAACTACAAAGCAAGACCCTGTCTCAAAAATAAATAAATAAATAAATAAGCTCTAGGTAGGTATGATGATGCAAGCCTATAATCTCAGTACTCAGGAAGCTGAGGCAGGAGGATTGCTGTGAGTTCGAGGGCAGCCTGGGTTACATAACGAGTTTAAGGCCAGCCTGAACTACATAGCGAGACCCTGCCTCAAATAACCAAATAAATAAATGAAAATAAAAATTATGCTCCAACTTCCCTGACATATTTATTTCCTTTTTCTTGCTTATTCTCAACCTGAGTTCTTATTGGTGGAGAGTTTATGTTGCCTTGAACTTACGGTGAAGCGACATGAAGAATGAAATGGTGGAAGGGGAAACAGGGCTGTTCCAGTTGGTACAGTCACTATCTGATAAAGACTGTGGTTCCAAGTTTGTTCTACCTCTTAGAAAGGGGAGTATTTTAGTCCTGTCTTGCTGTTGTTTAACCTTCATTTGCTCACCAGTAAGTGGGATGAAAGGCAGAATCATAATGGATGGTGGGAGGGAAGTGCATCTCTATTGTATCTCCCTTCCTTTCTTAAAAGACCAGGCTATGCAAAGGCCGTGTAGGGCCCTAATATAAATGGTCCTAACATGATAGCCTGAGATGATTCTTTTATTTAAGTACTTTGCACTGGACCACCATGTGGTTAAATTTCTTTAATGTCCAGGATAACGTTCATACAATACAAATGCTTTGCCATGATACCAGTGTTTACAGCAGACAAGTGGACATTCCAAACTGGAGGTTTAGGTATAGATTTCACAATTACAGAGGTGATGTCAGCAGTTCCTTTAACATTCACCCAGAAAAGTGCTGACAAAAATGCTTTGTATAACCAAAGGCCAGGGGTATTGATAGAACGCTTTGTGTAACTAAAAATTATTCAGAAAGTAAAGCTTTCATGACAAGCCATCAAATTCGCAGCCACTGCTAGCAACATGACAGCATCTACTAGAAAATAAGTCACAGCTGTACACAGTGGTCAGTGCAGGCGCTTGGGAGTCGGGGAGCCTGGGAGGCCTAGGACCAGAAGTCAGCTCATGCCCCACCCACCGCTCACTCTTCACGTAGTTTACAGTTCATTCTGAGGCTCCCACTCAAGCCCCTACTCTGGAAGATTCTAGTTTCCTTTTTACTTTGGGGTATTGGTCTGCATCAAGGGTCATGCATAGTCTCCACGGCTGGCTGCCGTCCCAAGGAACATAGTCCCATTTGTTAATTTCACAAAACGGGGTGGGGGGGGAGCTGTAGAGTGTGAAGTGGACCCCAGCAGCGCCCCGCCCATTCCTGGTGAAGGTTCTTTTGTTTGAATTCTCTTTACTGTGAGCGATGCACACCCAACACTGCAGCGCGGTTCTCACGGAGGAGTTTCACTGTCGTCAGGAGCCAGAGCCTCACTGAACCCTCTCTTCACTGGGAGCTGGTGGAGCAGGTTTGGCCCGTGGAGTTGCACCCGGTTAATGTCACACAGGCCAGGGAGCCTCTGTGCCCCAGAGAACCCAGCCGATTAATATTTTCAACTACATTCTTGGCAGGTGCCAACCTGCCCTTCACCAAGGCTCGGCAGCTATGGTTTCACCCCGTGTCAGGTCCCCACAGGGCCTGAAGGGAGACGGGGCAGAGCAGGTCTGGCCTGCGGCTCTCCCTGCGGCCGCGCGCCTGGCACGGCCTCCCTCCTCTGCGCGCGGCTCGTTCCTGACGCCCTGGACAGCGCAGCCGGCGCGTTCTCCCGTCCGCTCAGCAAATTAGGCTGAGAAAGCGGGGCTATATTAAGCAACACGAAGTGGATATTTTAAAAGACCGCTGTAGAGGTGACCAGCAGGTTAAAGAGGAGCGTCTGACAGGAGCATCCCTCTCGGAGTGTACCACTGTCCTGCTTTCTTTGGGCAGCTTTTGTTTTTACACAATATTTCCCGGCTTCCATGTCTTGCGCTTTGGTTTATTTCCAGAATCATCAAGGAAGCATCTCAGATTCTGGTTGTGTACAGCTCTACTTAGAGATTTCAATTAGATTTGGTTTTTAAAAATTCCAGTGCTCCAGTGTGTTTTGGTAACTTTTAATTTGGTGCGTTATGACTCCCATTTTCTTTATAAAAATGGGTTTTTTGTTTGTTTGTTCGTTTGTTGAACTTGGGCCTTGAGTGTGGTGGGAAGCTGAGCCCACCGCTCAGCTACATACGCAGCTGACGCTTCTGCCGCGAAAGGTTCTAGCCAGCTTTGCTGGACCCTTTGTCATGCTTTTCTGGGCTGCTCCTCTTTTCTCCCCCCGAATTTGGACAGGAGTGAAAAGTCAGTCATTTCTGTTCTTTAAATATCCTATGTTTTTTTCTTTAAAAAAACCTTCCTCTTCTGTTTGCCCCAATTAGTGCTTCTGCCCGTGAGCAGTGCAGTGATCTGCTTGTGAATTGAGACCTGGAAGAGAGAAACAGGACTTTCAAAAGGGCTCCTGAAGAAATTCAAAAGCATGGGTCGGAATTAAATTTGTTTTTCACATTCTGCCTCAGGTTTACTTTGTGAAGAGATCAGAAAGCAAGTCGTCAGAAAATAAGATCAGAAAAGGTCTTTACTGGCCAAGGGCTGTTATTTGGTCAGTGCTTGTAAGAATGTAGCATAGGCAAATGGTTTTAAAGGGGTGTGAAGTAGAATGCACACTATTTGTTTAGATAAAAGGGAAAAGAACTCCACCAGTGAAAACAAAAGTAACTGTGGAGACTAGATTGTCTATATCAGCAAGAAAAGCCCCTCTTCGGGGACTGAGTGTGCTTGGCTGTCCGTGTTGTCCAGACCCCGGGTCCGAGAGGAAGGGCGGTTCTGAGGAGATCGGCGTGGTCTCCCGGGTACACGGATTGCCTGGGTCACAGATGAAAAGAGCAGGAGCATTCCTTAGATGTAGGGACAGGGAAACATCGAGCACATAATAGATACATGATAGATACTCATCAGTAAGGGAAAAGAGTTTTAGAAGTTGGTTGAATATCACTCTTCTTAACAGCTGATACTGTCTTTCTCCTGGGTCTGGTGAGTACAAAACAACACACATTTTGCACAAAACTCTCTTTGCCAGGTATCTGTGGGGGAGGGGGGAAGGTTTCCATCCACTCCTGGCTGTTCCCTGCAGAAGGTGAGAGGTGAGCTTCCTAAGTCATTGTGTATTGTAACCCAGTGAGGGGTCGACAGACTCTACTTCACTGCAAACGCCAAGACCACCAGGTGGCCTCAGTTGCAGGCAGGAGTCATTTGATACAGCGGCAGCAGTTGCTGCTGAAGTAAATCCTTTCTTTGGCAACAGACCTTGAGCCCTTCTAAGTCTTCAGGGCCTCTAAGTGACAGATGACGTTTTAAAAATAGCCAAACCAGACCGTAGTCATTATTCTGTGGAGGGGAAGGTTCTTAATTCTTCAGGGCAGCTTGCTGTTCCCCTGCCAGTACAACTTCTCCTCTACTTTTTTCTTTTTCCATCGGCAGAGAAGCAGCATTTTAAAGGTCTTTCTGAAGGTTCTGTTGCACAGGGCGTAACAGATGGGGTTGACCGTACTGTTGACGTAGCACAACCAGTAGCCCAAGTGCCACAGGGTGACCGGGACACACTTATCACAGAAGGTGGAAACCAGGACCATGATGTTATAAGGGGTCCAGGTAATGATGAAGGCCAGGAGAATGGCGCTCAGGGTGCGGGCTGCTTTCCTCTCTTTGACTAGGACCATTCGCTTTCGTTTGGTCATTTGATGGCTGAGGCTGGGATCCAGGCCATTTGAGGAAGGGTTCTTGGACACGGGGAAGGGGCAGGGCATGATTTTCACCTTTCGACACCCATTGTTGGTTTCCTGGGTCCCGTCGGCTTTAACCACCAGTCGGAACTTGTAGGCCACACACTTCTGTGTCTTAAGCCTGTGGGCAGCCGCTGGTGACAGGATGTATTTTGGAGAGTCATAGTCAGTTTTTGCAGTTTGAGCATTCGCAAAAGTCTCCTTGTTCTCCTCAGCGCTTAGGTCTTCCCGTGGGCCCTCCTTGGCCTGACTCTTGTAGACCACTTGGAAGACAGGGTCGGTGGGGGGCTTGTCCTCGTCCTCAGAGGAGGGGTCGCTGCTACCAACGACGGTGAGCTGCTCGGCGTTGGCCCAGCTGCTGCCTCGGCCAGTGTCCTGCGACGGCTTTTCTGCCGGGGAGGCGCTCCTGCGGGAGGAGGACCACGAGGCCTGGCTCCGCTCCCTCCGGGCCAGGGGAGGCTGAGGGCGGCTGAAGCAGGACCCGAGCAGAGCCCCGTGAGCCGGCTTTCTCTTCCCAGCGTCAGCCGCAGAGTCAGAGCCCTGGAGGTCAGCCAGGTCTTGGGTTCGCTTCTCTGTTTCCCGGTAGATGCGGCAGTAAAGAATGGTCATGACAGACACAGGGATGTAGAAGGCAGCGATGGCTGTGCCGAAAGTGATGGTGGGCTCCGAGAGGAACTGGATCTGACACTCGTCTGGTGGCACCGTCCGCTTCCCGACCAGGTACTGCCAGCAGAGGATCGCGGGGGCCCAGAGGATGAAGGAGATCAACCAGGCCAAGCCGATCATGACGCCAGCCCTCTTTGGGGTTCGCTTGGCCCGATACGTCAGGGGTCTGGTGATGGAAAAGTAACGGTCAAAACTGATCACGAGGAGGTTCATAACGGAGGCGTTGCTGGCCACATAGTCCAGAGCAAGCCAGAGGTCACAAGCCAGGCTCCCGAGAGCCCAGCGTCCCATGAGGATGTAGGTCGTGTAGAGGTTCATGGAGAAGGTCCCGATGATGAGATCCGCACAGGCTAAGCTCAGCAGGTAGTAGTTGTTGACTGTCTTGAGCTGACTGTTGACTTTGAAGGAGATCATGACCAGAACGTTGCCCACGATGGTGATCAGGCTGACGACCGCGGTCACTGCCGCGATGGTGACGACCTCCCACAGCCGATGGTGCTCCCAGGGCTGCGGAGTTGCCGGGGTGTCATTGACGGCGGTCGCGTTGTGGTAAGATGCCCCTTCCATCCCGGTGAAGAAGTCACATTGAGGTTAAGTCTTAGGTTTTCCTTCTCGTCCTTTCTTACCTATTCTCAGCCAGTACCTGGAAGAGAGGGAAACACATTATGTCCGCGCAGCAGTGTGCGTTTCCTTTCTATCCATTGTTTACCACTTCTAATGGAACATTAAATGTGGTCACACAGGTAGTTAGAGAAAGATGCCAAAATGTCTAAATTGTTTTCGAGACAGGGTCTCGCTTTGTGGTTCAGGCTGGCCCTGAGCTCACTATATAGCTCAGGCAAGCCTCGAACTCAGCAATCCTCCTGTCTCTGCCTCCTGAGTGCTGGGATTACAGGCATGAGCCACCATGCCCGGTATTCTAAACTTTTGGTAACATTTTATCATAACATTTATCTTTTTGCTTTGAGTGACTACTAGTGACTACAGATGTGCATTTCTTATGCTTGAAATTGCTGCCCTCTTGTGGAGACTTTTTAAAGAGTTCTGACAAGATGAAGAAGGAAATAGCATGTTAAATGACGTTGGATTAAAAAACAGAAACTTTGTTTTTAAGCTACTGGTAATAAATACCTAAACTGTAGTGTACTGGGGAAGAAGACAGTTGTTTATTTAGTCTATAGTCCCTGTCTTGATTATTAAACTGTGGAGGGGCTGTTTGCACTGGGACACTTTTCCCTGCATGAATGTATACACTCCACATGCAGACCTGGTTTTCAACAA